>MOOZ01000584.1:180824-191282 GCA_002930495.1 Cecropterus lyciades | reverse complement strand
CTTTAATTATTTACTACTACACTCCTTTACAAGGATTCTTCGTTCCCAATGACAAACGTTCTACTAAATGAATATTCTACCATATGAACAAATACCGGTTTAGTAGACTTTACCCACTTTTAAAACCTTTTAGAACTCACGAGCAACTTTATTACGAATTTTACATACTTAGTACTTACTTATAACACTAAAGTTCACTTTCAAGTTCCTCGTCGGAGAATTTTTGAAGTCCACTCTGCATCTGTAGACGCCCGCGTCGACGGCCATGACGTTGTCTATCATGAGGACAGCGGGCGTGGCGCCACCGCGGAAAAACGCTCGGTTCCCGAAGACCAGTGGTGAAGACCACAGCTTTGGCTGGTTGTAGGAGCGGCCCCGGATGTCGTAGCTGGAGAAAATAATATCTTACTACCAGACTTCGTAAGCGTGTGCAAATTTTTGTACCATTCTGCTTCTTAATATTGCTCTAAAGGTCTAAGACGAAGAAAATAATATACTTCAAATCAGGCCTAGCTGGATAAATGTGCCTGGTATATCAAAGCGATAGATCAAAGTATTTTATTAACCACACCTTCTGAAAACAGCCTCCGTTAGGTGTAGTGTTGTTACAATACTTATAACCCTAAATTTGATTTTAACTGTTTCTAAACTATACTGTAACTATTATTTATTGGGCAAAATGTTAAGAGATAATATTGTATTCGTGGTAGGGAGTAGACCTTTTTCTCCGAAATATCTTTATGTACCAAAATCTCGATATTTTAACAAAGCAATAAATGGCTTTACTATTGAATTCACTAAAGTTTCATAGTAACCGAAATCTCACCTATACAATGGCTCTCCATCAGACTCCTTGAACCACAGCACCATAACGACAGCATCATCGGAGTGGAGCGGCTGAATGTCACAAGGCAACGACGCTTTCTTCCCAAGCACGCCTTGCACGTCTGACGTTGGCACTGGAAAGAAGGAGTGACTTTAGAACTTATTTTTACCATAGTAATCGATTTGACATATTATAGGGTGATGAGGCTGATATTCTGTCAGACACATATGTAAATATTGAATGAAGATTTATATTTGATAACGGTCGATACGAGCATGCTTACGATTTAATAAATATGCTCATGGCATCGATGATAGATAGTATTTGTGCAATTGGGACTATGGGTGTAAAGGCAATTATTTTTAAAGTAACCAATATTTTATTTTTATCGTGAAATAAAAATATTCACATTGAATGATTACATTATTGATTACAGTAAAACAAGAACAGCATTATTTTAAACATAGTCAGAGTTATTATAACAATAAGAAGACAAAATCAACGATATTTTAACAAAATCTAGACCATTAAAGTTTTAAAGCTAAAAATAGAAAATGAATCTGGGACACTAAACATTACTGCAAGTAGACTCCTAAATCTAGGTCGTTGATCTAAGCTAGAAACTAGTCTTTTAATAAATATAGAACCACCAGTCTTAATGCGACAGCGGAAAGACATTCCGACTTTAAGGATTACGTCAGATAAGCTGTAGATAAAAGTAGGCCTGATGGAAAAGTACAAGAATAGGTAGATTTTATACGAATCCATATTATTATTGTCTTACTCGACACAGGTTTTCTTTCAAAATTAAAATAATTAATCATCCAACATGTTTTCCGAATGCGGATCAATGAACATCTCAATTAAAAACACGATTAAGAAGATACAGAGAAGATAGATAAAGCGGTGCCGTCAACCGCTTTAATTACTATTTCTGCCTTATAGCAAGGATTAATCTTTTCTTCAAGCTGGTTTAAAGACTTTGTTGAAACAGAAACATTTATAATGAGTTCTTGTCAAATTAATAGATATATTTATAATGACTAAACATAGTCCTTATTGGTACCAAAGCACATGTAGAAACAAATCGTAACTTGATGTTTTCTTTTTGCACCCAAGTACCATGTACAAATACTAGTTGTACATGTTGTTGTACAAATACTAGTTACACGTTTACTTCGATTGTGAGTACATGTACAAGTCACATGTTAATCCAGGTCATGAACTATCTGTGTGCCAAATTTCAGCGAACTCCGATCAGTAGTTTTAGCGTGAAAACATTACAAACACATGTGTGTGTACATCTTCACGAACTTTTGCCTTAATAATGTTTGTAAGATTTAAAGAACTGCTACTATAACTATTTATACAATACGACTTTGTAGCGAGATAAAGCAAAGTAGAGAGAGACAGCAACTTATAAACCACGTATAACATTTTGGTTCTGTCTCTCTTCGGTATGATTTTGGTTCGGAAAGTTCAATAGTAATGATTCTGCATAAGTATATATCAAGGTTTCCTGAGAAACCTCTATCAAAATATTCCACCGATATGCGCATAGTTTAAATCGGGACCGCATCTGCATGTTATGTGTTCCGTTGCATGAGTTCCTAGTATCAGGTGTAATAACGGGAAAACTGCACTTGACTTAATTCGTAATTTCAAATATAAATGAAGTAGATAAAAAGTGTTTACATATAGTAAAAATGAGTGTGTATGTAAATCACATACATTGGCAAAAAGATAGTTTGGATGACCGAGAATTAGTAATAACAGAAATTTCCATATCCTTTGGATTTTTTTGTCTGCCTGTTGGTCATGTGTTTGGAATCGATAATCAGTACTTTTTTACTAATTTTGGTTTCTATCTATCATATGTTTATAGTCTACTATCTAATTCATCTTCTCTATCAACAGTCATTACAAAAAAATGATGTTGTAACTAATTATTTAAGCAAATACTAGTTAATCATTATCAATTTGATGAAATAGAATTGTGGAATACTCAACATATGCCCTAGTTGTGGTGAGAGACCCGTATCAAGCGGTGGGACGTAAAAAGGTCCTATTAGTTTCACTGTTTAATGCTTTCTAGGACTAGGATTTTCAACTGTATCGTAGTTGCATTGGACACACTTAAAGACGAATACGGAAACACTCTGAACACTAAATCATCATCAATAAATTCAATCATCATTCGAATATCGAACCCAGAATTTATTTATTACGTGACAGACCGTTATAGTGCCCCTACTATAAACGCTGGTCGTCAAATATGAATTACATACTCAATGTCGTTACTATAATCTTCCATTCAGTAAGTGACTTAATGTCAACAATTATTTAACTAATGATATTACTAAAACTCCAACGATACAAAATTACCTCACAAATTGCAATCTTCCATCATATAATCAAGAGGCAATATAAACTATAATACAAACTACCCTCCAAATCGGACCGGATTACACGCCCCTATCGAGCCACGAGGTCAAGCGATAACCGCCAGCTTAATCATATTTGACAAGATTGTTCTTACATCAAAGCTTCTACTTATGTGAGGGACAAAACTTTTAATTATGGGTTGTGACTGACTTAACTAATAAAACAGTTTTTTTTTACCCGACTGCGTCAGAAGGAGGGTAATGATTTCAAGCATATGTATGTATGTCCTCTATTGGCACTCGCTAGAGCCCAAACGGCTTGACGGATATAACATATGATATATCATTGGAATTGACTAAGTTGTCAGAGTGATATAGACTATATAATTATAAAATATAGCGCCTATGATCAAAGGAAAAGAGAGGAAAGGGTCGTTTTTTATTATCGTATCAATGTGGGTATCAAATTAAAGCTAGTCGTCCCGACTTTTTTATCATCCTGATTCTAATATGTAATACGTCACAATCTGTCAAGCCATTTGGGCTGTAGCGCGTGCCAAAGAAATGGACATACATAAAAACAAACATTACCCTCTTTCTGACGCAGTCGGGTGAAAAATCAAAAAACGTGTGATGGTAAGTGGCCACTGCTATCCATATACCTAAATATAATCCATATAATAAATCAATCCCAGATAAGACAGGAATCCAGCTTGGGCATCCGCATCACTACCCCTGAAGAGTTAATCGTAACGCCTTGAATAAGTATGTCTCCCTTACCACACTCAATAAGTTCGGCAGAAATATCTACGTTTCTTTGTTTTCACATTAATGCTTCGTATTAATATTCTAATGGTATTTACTAACGACAAAATCTGATAAATTGCAACAAAGTTTCATCATCAAGTCAAGAGGCAATATAAACTACCCGATCCAAATCAGATCAGATTACTTGGACCTATAGAGCCCCGAGGTCAAGCGGTTTCCGCCAACTTAATCATATCTGACAATATTGTTCTAACATTAACTGTTTCAGCTGAGGAGCAAGAAGGACAACACATTTAGTAAAAGTCTATTAAATATTCTACATTCTGGAATACAGGGAGAATGTTTATGTTAATAGCATGCAACTAATGCAGAGATCCAAAATCCGTACACATAATAAAACATAATATATAATGGCCGTTTTGTAAAAGGCTTATAATAAACAAATTGTTTTGAGGACTGACATAATACAATTTCTGATATTTTTAGCGCACTTCAACAAAAGAAAACGTTGCGTCCCAGAGAAATCGAGGAAAACTTTCGAGAATCGTAGGAGCGTATTTTAAAGCATTATAATTTAATTAAGTCGATGAATAATTTGTATTGATTAGAACTTTACATCTAGATGGGTTGTGTCTGTCATCAGAGGTCTGATGATGAAGACTAAGGATAGTTAAGGGAACTTTTCAACGGTTTACAGTAGCTACCTTATGTTATTATATGAATACAAATGTAAGTATATAATCACTATAAAGCGTGAATTTTTTTAACAACTAGGTACATAGTTCTGAAGCCGGCGTTTATATACTGGTACGTCAGTTTTGTCGCCGTGATCTAGTAAAATATGTTGAGCGCCGACTTCGAGACTATGTATTATGTACTGTGTATGTATTAAACCAACATTTATTTAAATTATTTTTTACTCTTTTGTTGCATAGAAGTCGGTTTTATTTTTTGTCAAAAAATTTTTTAGAACTTGTCCTCGTTTGTATTTGAAATTGCGTCAAACCAACTATTGAATTTAAATTAAAAGATTGGAAATAAATCTGAGATTGAAAATATATTGAGTATCTTGATGTAACATTTAGTTTTTATTCAAAATTCATCAACTTTATCAAAATTGATTGCATTTTTTAACGCGGGAAAAACCATTAAATATTTATTGTATGGCATAATTAGCAACAAAATGTTATTATCTGTAACTCAGTTTCTATAAGATCTATAAGAAGCTTTCTGTATATTTTTGGATCAATTGTTACTTTGAGCATGAAAATTCTACAAAGAAACATACAAGTTCAAATATCAACCTAAATAATAACAATCGATAAACGTTAAAAATAGTAACATCTCAAGATACATTAAAATATTGCAATTCCATAATACATTTTAAATACACCGTTTACAAGCAACAAGCAATATAAACTAGCCGGTCTTCGAATCAGATCAGATTACACGTCCTTTATGGGTCAAGGAGTATCCGCCAACTTAATCATCTCCGACAATATTGTTCCAACATTTAGGCTTCTGCTTTTGTGCCGGACAAAACTTCGCCAGTTTCAATTGGGGAGCGGAAAACACGTCTTCTATACTGAACCTTATTGTAATAGTTTCAGCGAGATACAAATTTAGGTCATTTCTGCCTTTTGTAATTCTGTTAGCTTTAGATCTATATAATTGGTGGAGTTTTGAAGGTCATTTCAGTAACTCTCTAAATTGGTCTTGTTAAAATTTTGAGTTCAAAGAGCACAATGTTCCGTTATATTGTAACTACCATTTGCTCTAGTACTCAACAATGAATATTATAAGCAGAAATTCCTTGAAAACATCTCCTGAAAACATACTGAACGACGAATGTTTTACTAAATAATTTATATATAATTTCTGCAGATTCAGAAATCTCTTAATGTTTACAAATCATATGAATATCAAATGACCTATACGAAATGCAATTAGTTACTTTCTCTTATCAATTTAAGCTTTAGGAGTAACCCCCAAAATCATCGCCAACAATATTATTACAACATTTAGCCAATAAGACCACGGTGTACGACATTGCGAAACACAACTTCAAATTCAGTCGAAGATTGAGGGGTAAATGCGACGCTGAGTAGTGAACCGTCTCGTAATTATTTCGAGGAATATAATCATCTGAGAATGTCTGGCCTCTGTAATTCTGTTAGCACTTCGGACGATGTCGTTTGCGAAGTTCGAAAAGTTTTGAAGGTCAATCGTTGCGAAATAGGATTTTATCTTCTACGTCGACTTGCTTTTTAATTTCTGGACAAATACTAGGATAACATTTTTTGTGTACTCCAAATAACGAAATGAAGCACAAATAAGTAATAAAAATAAATACAAGAATATTAGATACCGTTTAAGCCTATAAAAATTATGTAGGTATATAGGATATATAGTAGTTAAGTAGGTATTGCTGTATTCTGGTCTGAAGGATTGGGTAAGGGTATGCTTATCCGAGGCGTACTAACTTGGTCTTGACGGGTAGTAACTCAGGTAAGACTGTGATCTTATTTTAAGTTTATTACAGATGTCCATGGGTCACCATGGCCCCTTGCTATCGGATGGACGCGATGCTCGTTTGTTATTTTATATTATAATTATAAAAAATGACGCTTTCTACACTCGTATTCTTTTTCAGATTGAGATAGGTTGTTTTACACAAAGATAAAGTAAACATCGATTCGGAATTAATTTAATCCTTCAGCCACCTGCACTTGTATACTACACAGGTATCAAGGCTTTCATTCAAGATACATGCAAATATGATTTTTTCATATCTATTAAAATCGTTCATACCCGTTTATTTTTTTTCCATCAACATTATTTGTTCCAAAAATAAATCTTTCTAAATTCTCAAAAACACTTCTGGCTAAAGTAATGACTTCTTCTGACCTTTACAATACTACGTTTAGTTCTAACCAATTGCCTTTAACAAACACCGAAAACACTGCCTTTCCAAGTAGCGTGTCGATTTAAACAACATTAATAATAGAGGCGGTTCCCATGTGCCCGTACTGGCAATTACTGGACTCGGTTTGACCTCAGGGGCTTTGAATAAAGGTTATAAGGTTTCCTTTGTAACCACTGGATTAAAGGTTACTGCTCGATCTTACTCGATTCCAACTAAGTAAAATTTGTTTCCGTTTTAGATTGCATTAAATTTTAAAAAGCGTTTGATAAGTATGTCTAACTTCAATATTCTTATTGTTTTAGGTACTTTGAAATTATAATAAATACAATAAAATATTTTAAAAAATTATAATATTATAATATTTTTTCTTCTTTCATATGACCATTTACAAAATTAAGTATCTATTCCAAAAATATTCGTTTGCATTAGAAAAAATAGTAGAGTAGTATGTAAAAAAAATCCTGAAATTGACTATACATCTGAACATAAAAAATCTAGACACGTTACAACGGCAATATATCATAAAGTGTTCTACTTAGTAATGGATCCAGCATATCGTGCTAAGAACGATAATGGCTCTGTTGTTCCTGCCGATAACTCAAGCGAAACATGGCTATGGTCGATTTACATGAATTGTGTTGGCTAAAATATCACCACGAGCCATTTTACTCCAATTACACCAACGCGAAAAGTAACTGCAATAGTCCTTAATTATACTCAACGCAAAACACGGTAAACAAGTCATTAGGTAAAATATAAATAGACTTTATTAATGTTTGTCTTGACGCGAGATTCTCAATTATATGAATGGAAAGCTATTTATATTTAATGTATTATTTTTATGATTAAGAAATTTCAGTAATTACGCAAGTTCTATGTATATAATTGGAACATTGCTTCCATACAAGTGACAAGAACATAAAGTAAGTGACGTGCCTACAATTATAAAAATTAGATATTTCATTAATAACTAAAAAGTTCAAGAGACACGTCTATCGTTCAGTATTTATACTCTTCTAATTTGTCGGTTAAACAATTCAAAAAACATTTCAACAAATAAAAATAGAAACCGACTTCTATGGCACAAAAAAGTAAAAAAAAAAATTAAATATATGTTGATTTCTTTCCTACACAATACACAGTAGGTACATAGTCCCGAAGTCAGCGCTCAACATATTTTGTTAGATTAAAACGAATCTATATTCTACAAGTATAAAATATGAGCTCTCGCTCATCTGCTGCGTTTGCTACAGCATTCTTATAAAAGCGTATTAGTTTAGAAAACTAAATATGTTTTATGAGTTGAAATGACACTGACCACTTCTTCACTTAGCATTTCACTCTGGCTTAAGCGTTGTGTCGAACAAATCTTTAATGTAATTTGTGTTAGTGATGTGCCGGAGATCCGTATCCGTATCCGTATCCGCGGATATATGAGGCATGAGAAAGATCTGTATCCGTGTCCGCTACTTTTTGGCCGGATCTTAAACGGATCTTTTATACCTATTATTAAATTCATATTATTTATAAATTTATTATACATACGAACTTCTAAATTTACACAGGCGATTAGGTAATGAAATAGTATTAAATTCTATATTGTATCTAATATCACATATTTAACTCATTTTGCAAAAATCAATATCGTAACATTATATGTTACTAAAAGTAATAAACTCGTACTAAGGACATTTAAGGCACGACAAAATTAACAAGGCAGACACATGTCAATAAAGCAATTGTCAAGGACACGGATAAGTAAATTTGTAAGAAAGTTGGGATCCATATTCATATCCGCGGATCTGGACACCAATGATCCGTATTCATATCCGTATCCGCGGATCTATTATTTTAACGATCCGGCACATCTCTAATTTGTGTTAATATACTAATCGGAAAAATGTTTCGCTTTTAATCTCATATTGAAATCTATGAATGCTTTTTGCACATATCAGATATTTACGAGAAAACCATTTTTAAGAGAACTTTATTGAGGAAAAGAACCTAAAAACATGATTTTTATTTTTCTTTTTGTTTGTCTGTGCGTTTGTGACGCTAATCTCAGGAACGACTGATTCGATTTGAATGCGACTTTCACTGATGTATTGTAGTAAGCTTCACATAACATCTAATGTTTGTTCTATATGAATGGGTTTATTAATAAAAAGTTGTGTCAATTTAAATATTACGATGAATTTGTTCTTTGTGCGATTATTTTTTTTTGCTCATTTCGTATTGAAATTTGTAAGGTCAGTTCCTACTAGTTTTCTTTAAATAAATATTATTTTGGTAAGATTGTTGAAGATATACATTCCTGTTATATTTATTCCATATTATTTATTTTTAATGCGGAGAAACCGCGGCCACAGCTAGTATTAATGCCACTAGGTAGACATGATCATTTCATAATTAGAATTGATTTATATTTTAATCAAAAATAATCAATAATAAATAATCAATAATAATTAAACACAATTATTATTACAAAAAAAGACCTCGTATAATTATTGACTATATGACTTAAGAAAGGACATAGAAGAATTCAAACTTAAAATTTTAATTGACAGAGTCAGAATTTGCCGTTTTTATTAATTCAAGATTCAAGGTAGTTGTTTCATTTTGTTTACTAACCTAAACATGGAGTTTAACAGTTTTAGTAACCATGTATTATTTAAATTGATACGGGTTATCATAAAACTAAACGCGAATACTCACTCGATATTGCTATGTGCCCATCAACCACTCTGAAGACGTGATCCGCCTTCGAATCCACACGTTTGTGGTTCCCTTTGAATGAAAGCGAATATCACGTAATGTTATCCAATTTCCTATTTGTATTACCCGGATTTTTGATTCGAACTTCTCCGTGTGGGCTGAGATTTGTTACCAATATGAATTAATACGGATATAAATAATTATTAACGTAATCACTTCAAATTCGATTATTGGTACTAGGCATTCAATGCTATTGTGGTTTATGTTGAATCTGTTATAATAAAATCGACGAAAGTGAAAGTAATGTCGATATTTACATCGTATATATATCTATATAAATATATCTATGTAAATACTTTCATATAGAAATTCCAATTTCCAAATTAATTGAAAATTAATATGTATTTAAATAAAGAACACAAAACATGAAAGTTTTCCTAGTAATGTCTTCCGATTATAAAATCATGACACAATGCTCCACTCAATATCTCCAATCAACGATTTTCGAAACGTAATCCCTGTTCGAATTCTAACAATTGTGGTTTCCTTTGAAAGAGTACTTCGTAATGTTATCCAATATCTCATTTGTAGTATCCGGATTTTATGGTCAAAGTTTAACGTTCAATTTCTAACTTGTGCCATTATAAGGTGGACTCATAATTACTTTTATATGGTCATATCGTTCGTGATCTGCCTTGTTTCGTGTCTCATTTCGTGTTGTAACTTTATTTGTGTTGTAAAAGTCATTGTATTTTGTTTAGAAGTATGTGATTAGTTAGAATTAATATAAATGTAACAACGTACATCTCGCAAATTAATAATTTTATTCTGATGATATG
>MOOZ01000584.1:137270-149554 GCA_002930495.1 Cecropterus lyciades | reverse complement strand
GGCGTCTAGTAATGTCGAATTCAATGCCAAATGTTAGCAGGGCATTTGTGTCTTATATAGAATCAGTATTATTAGTTTTTTCGTTACATTTGTTTTCAAGGTGGGGAAGTACGCGCCACGCTTAGTTGTAGCACAAAATAGGTAACAAACAGTAGTCCGACTCCATAAAAACGGACGAATCGGTGCACGCACGCATGCAAATACCGTGTACACGGCCGTTCAGCATGGTTCAAAGTGCAAAACAACGGAGTGTCTCGCCGCGCGCCGGCCGAGGTAATTAAAAATCAAGTCGCAATAGGTGCAATTTTTTTCTGTCACTATAAGGTTTCATAATAAGATTATCAAATGTATAATAACTACAAAAGAAAAAATATGTAAATTTAATGATTATCATTAAATTTATATATTTTTTCTTCTAAAGTAATAAAATCCTATATCTAAAATCTATATCTATACTAATATATAAAAATGAGATGGTGTGTGTCTGTGTGAATGAATGACATGAATTTTTTCATGAATGTAGCTTATTTAACTGGTCAGTCTATAGGCTACTTTTGATTTCGATATTTTTCGCAATTTAAATATGGCGACGAATTTTATTTTTTGACTATGTTTCTTCGTATACGATTGTCATTGTAATAAGAATATTATATTTATGTTTAAAAGTATAGATATATATATAAAATATTAAAAAAATATGTACAAAAGTAATTAACAATTTTTCCAACTAAAAAGTAAACAACATTATAATCAACAAATACTAAGACACAAATTCTTCAAAGAGTGAAAGTCATAGATATTTAAGATTTCACGATACCCTAGTCTTGAACACCGCAAGAAATTCTCGCAACTTTATTTGAGCCATTCATCCTGTATAATGGCGCACTTACACCAACTTCTAGTTGCTTTAACTGCTTCATAGTTAGTGCGTCAACAGTAATGTTTTTGCTGAAATTCAGCTAGATTAATGGAGTTGATACATTTGGCTGAGATCCATACTTAAGCATCGGTTTTTATTTGATGAAAATATTAAGGTATACTAATATTAAGGTCGACTCATGTGTGAGTGAGTTTGCTACTATGAGCAAACTCACTCACACATGAGTCGACTATCTTAGTCCTCGAGAGTAGCAACGCATCTGTCATCGACTTGGCACAAAATTCCTGTCTTATATAAAGTTGCTTCTATCCGTCCATAGGCGAAATTAATCACTTATCATTAGGTGGATTGCAGGCTCGTTTGCTGCTTTAATCTATTTCTGCCTAATGCCACAGCAGTGTTATGCGCTGCTGTGTTCTGGTCTGAAGGGTGTGGTAAGGGAGACATACGTTTCCGAGGTATTCCATGTTAGTCCTCAGGGGTAGCAATGCATCTATAGCCAATCTTAGGTGAGACTTTGCGTTAGCCCGAACCATATACAGTCGCAAGGCAGACCGGTACAATACAATACATAACATGGAGATAACATGGTAAGGGGTTAGACCCTAATCCAGAAAAGGCCAAAAATGTTAATTATGAACTAAGATTTTGATACCTGGGTCTAGGCGAGGACTAGTTATTGCATCATCTCTGGACCTCATATCTCAGAGTGAGTGTTTGGCTCAGGCCACGAGTTTATAACATAAACTTATTTTAATAACATTTTTTTTTAATTTAAATAATTTATATGTAGTGTAGCAAAAACAAAATTCACGTGGGCCTTGAAACTCAAATATTGGTCAAAAAACGAAACCCATGTGGGCTTTTATACTAATATATCAATTCATAACAATCCCACATTTAAATGTCGACAGTTATCGATTGACGATGATGGATCGGGAACCACTTGACATAAAATAAAATTAATCGCATTGAGACTGAACAAAAAACGTTTACGAGAACAACAGTGCTCACAGTACGAGTTTATTACGTTTCCTCAAAACAATCATTGTTTACGTTTTTCCCTCTATCGCAAATATTGCAAGAAATGACCAACAATGTAAAAGTAAACGTACATGGAAATGTATGGACGAGAACGTAAGCAATGACCGTTTAGAGGAAACGTAAAGAACTCGTACTAACAGTTCAGTTCAATTTTATGCGAAACAACTAAAACAAGTTTACCCTACAGCTTTCATGAAAACTTGACACTCTGTATACAACGCTATACACAGCGTGTATTCTTATTTAGTCGACTGCCTATTATATCATGAATTCGTAACAAACCCATATAATTTTATGAGAAACAACGAAAACAAGTCCAACAGCTTTTATGAAAACTTGACACCTGTAGACAACGATGCTATATACAGCGTGTATTCTTGTTTGGCCAGTTACCTATTATAACATCGATTCATAACAACTCAGTATAATTTTATGCAAAACAACAAAAACAAGTCCCACAGCTTTCATGAAAACGAACAACATGTATACAACTATGTACAGCGTGTATTCTTATTTAGTCGGATGCTTATTATAACATCGATTAGTAAGCCGATTATCGTACTCTCTGAAGTGCCCTTACGACTGCGTTCACGGAACAATGGTCCTCATCTCAATTGCTTTGACTCTGTTATAGCGTACGCGCTCAATATGACTGGTTAAGACATAATCCTCTTGTATGCCTTGTTTGAACAATTAGCATAGTTAGAAGGTGATACGACATTTCGATGCTTGAATTTAGGGCGCTTCGGATATAGCGTCTTAGAAGCTCCACACAATTTAACGTTAATATCATTAATTGGGAGCTATTTATTTGCACTAAGCAAATTGTTTAAGTTATTGTGTTGATGTATCGATGTAATATATAAAGCCATTATATATATTATTTATGAACGAAAGATTTGTGATAGCCAATCGACTTACATTATTTACGAAAATTATATTATAATGTATATAACAACAAATAAGTAAATAAAAAATATTTAGTCTTAAAATTAAAATAAAATTAATAAATGAAAGATCTAAAAAGTTAATCTTATCACTAATCAATCATTAACATTTAAACGGTCTCGGTTTTATTTGTTACATGCAAAAATTGCCCGCCTACTCTAGTGGTCACAAAAATAAAAAATGTTCATTTATCAGTATTTTTCAGAAATAAATAATTTAAGGTGATATATTTCTTCATATTACAGCACAATATCTACAACACATCTAGAAATTTAGCACCGAACAAACGTAGCGTTTTTTCGGCGTATAAATCGCCGCGTTTACGATGGTCCTTTATGGCGAACATTGTAACAATACTACGTTATACTATTCACAGATAAGTGTCATACAATTGTTCGGCTTAATACTGTTAATACGTTGACAAGTGATAGTTGCCAGAGATAGTACTTGAGGTAGATACTTAGCATTACAATTGACAGACTGAATTAAATCTTATAAAAGAAAACAACCTGTATTTCTACTAATTAAGGACGAAAAGTATGTTATGAAATCGTGAAAAATACCTGTTTATTTTTATTTGCAGATATTCTTTTTTGTACAAGTATTTTGTACAAGTGTATCATTATAGAAATAGGCTAAGACATTAAGTGAAGAACATTGTTTTATCAACCGATTTTTTTTTGGTTGGTAGCTACTGATGATTACGCACTCGTAGCTACGAAACGATTAGAACCAAGTAATTCATTTGGAGACAGAATCGAACAGATTCCTAATAATATGCATTATGTTTTATATTTCGATTATAAGCGCAATAAATTCAAAAAATCTTTCAGCGTTAACTCAACAAAACCCTACGGAGTCAACAAAAATGTAAGAAAATATAATATGTAACACCGGAAACAACCAAAACGATCTAACCCACACTCTTCAATTGTCAGGCCCTAGAAACCTTTTGAACTTCAAACATAATACGTATATCTTTTGGGCGAACTCGAAAATAATAAGCTCGTGGGTGTCAAACACCGAGGCGGTCATAATAAACGATTTTAGGGTACCATATCACAAATATTTTTTGTAGAACCAGTTTGTATTTTGGCTTAGTTATGGAAAACGTGTAACTAAAGGAAATATTTATTCTGAATGCTTAGTTTGTTTAATCTAACACAACTTCTAAGTACATCGTTTATTACTATAAATTTATATTTAGTGTAACTAACTGCTCCTATCGTAAAAGTACAACGCCAAAATATTACAAGGATAATAATACTATGAAATTACTTGTTAAGACGTTGATTCTTCAATATTACAATAAAAAACCTTCATAAATAAAATACCTGTTAACTACACTTAACGACAAACCAAAACAAAAATTATCGTATAAATTTTCATTTCTTTTATAGTATTGAAGTAACAAACGAGCATGTAGCCCATCCGATGTTAAGTGGCTACTGCCGTAATCGTTCTGTAATCAACCATAGATAAGATCAACGTCTCACCTAAGGTTAGCCACAGATGTGTTGCTGCCCCTGAGGGCTAAGATGGAGTGCCTCGGATAAGTAAATCTCTCTTACCACACCTACACCACCTACAGACCAGAACACATTAGCGCATAACACTGCTGTTATTAATAGCTGCTGGCAGAAATAGGTGTGGCGGTGGTGTTTCCGGAGTCGAACCACAAAGACTTCTACCAGCCTCAAAATTTATGGTAATATTAAAAACTGTACGGAACACTTTGCGCTAGAACCGACGCGCTTAACCAGTATTTACATTTTCTTTTTATTACTGTCGTCATTATGCATTAATAGATACAAAATACTTTATTTTGTTCTGTAATTGCCCCCATAAAGTATTATAAACATGTTTTAACGACTGTCCGTGGGATTCAACATGTTGTTTTGTTTTTAACGTCGCTTGAAATTATGTCAAATGGAGGTGTATCCATAAATATGATGTTTTTATAACATAGAACAAAATTCTTGTAAATATTTTTTTCGTGTATTGTTTTATTGTTAAGTGTTGTAGTAATTGGTGGTATATTTTCTAGGGCAGATTTTCTTGGGTTTCGTATTTACGTACATAGGGAGGTGAATATGCTATTACCACATTTACATCTTGAAGAACCAAACGTACGTACCTAACGTAGGGAAGTGATATGAAAACTGATACTCTGCTGTCTATTTATGTCCGACTCTGCGGAATATCAAATCTACTTTTAAAAGATTTTTATGTTCATTGTTTCTCGTTAGATAAATTCTTTAAGTCGGGTTTTTAAATCCTCCTTTTTACCATTACATTTTAACCGTCGTGGTTACTTTCAAAATTGTTAATTTTATTATGTTCTATGTTCCAGCTGATCACGTTTTTTCACGAGTAGGTACTCTTATAAGTGCATTGTTTTTTTTTATATAAGAAAGAAATAGCAAAGGTACACATGATAAGTGGTCACTGCCATGAAAGTTTGTCTGAAGTGAATCACAGATGCGTTACTTTTTTCGAAGACGAAAGATTGCCTCATATAAAAGTGAGACGTGAATGAGCCTCTAGTTCACTGAAACGTAAGAATGGCTTTACTCTAAAATAGGTGTGGCGGACGTACCTCCCCGTTTGAACCATTCTAGTTCTACCGTCTAGCAATAGTAATTAATAAAACCCATTTTCTTTACGATAATGATTAAGTTGCATGTGTATTATGCGTATTAACACCAAGAAACGTATCTAATTACGATTTTCCAATACCAGAGACCATAAGATTACATTAAGATCTAAGAGGGTCTGCCATCACTAAATACCTGCTCAAGATCCTAATCTATTGACATTTCAACCTTTAGCCAATTAAAAATAAAACCATCAATAGGTATTCAAAGATTTAATCTGTGAGTCCGAAGTAATATCGAATCTATTTAGCGTCATCGATGATAAAATCTGATGAGAGGCAGATTTACTTTTTATAAAAAAACGGATCTTTAGAAGTAATTCACCAGTTTAATAATGTTCTCGGGATCGTAATTTTTAATTTTGTCTATGCATGGGCTAGTTGTCTTAAAACTGTTTTGAGACCGTTATGAAATAAATGAAACGAAATGAAATGTCTTTATTTTGCATAGGCCTATGGGGGCACTTACAAATTGTCATTTAAAATATTTTTTCTTACACTACCACCGGATCGGAAAATGACCTCAACTGAGAAGATCCGGCAAAAAATTCAGCGGGTTTGTCTTTTTTCTTTGGAATACTTTTTTTAACCATCTTGTTTATTACATGGGAAATAAAAGCTAGATCCAGTATGTTGCCTTACATTTGACTAAACAGAGACTTGTTTGGCAAGTTACGCTACACTTTGACAATTACCCATTGGAATATATATTATTGATCAGTCCCAAGCTGCCTTGTCTTCAATGAACAAATGAAATATGAACCCGCGTGGTGAAACGGTCACCGTGCCGGCACGCAGTGGGTTCCGGATTCGATCCCAAGTCAGATAGATATCTAAATTATGAATTTAGGTGTGTTCTGACTTTAGATCTTTGTGTGTTCCATGGCTTATGTATATCTATGGCACCCACGTCACAGGTAACATCCCAGTATGGGCTAGGATGGCTATGAGTGTAATAAGAGTTATTTACGATGGTTTAAGGAGGTCTCTTCACTGCTCTATCAGACTATGCTGCACATGAGATATAGGCCAAACATAATTAGGCCAGCATTCCAATTAACATACGACCATGCAGTTCTCCTGATAGTAAATACGGATTGATATCCGAAACTCCCAAATAGGATTGTCACAAAGCGTTACCGTCATACCTACCTTACATTTGGTATCACGGAAAAAATCACGAAGGATTTACCACAACAATTTCAAAGCATGTAGACTTCCACACAACATTTTTCATCGTACAATAACTTTTAGCCATGGTGACCTCAGTCTGATCAAACCGAATTCAGCCACACAGTAACTTCCCAATCAAAGTTTCTACGCAAGAAGTTCCACTGTCCGTTCCGAACGGAAACAATTCGAGCAATTAAATTTCAGTCCGGATTCCTTATGTTACAAGTTACGGTCTATCGTAACCGGACGGCGAGTTTGACAAATGGCCGAGTAGACCAAAAACTAATGATCTTGGAGTTTAACTGTTTGGAGTGACTTATATGCGAATTACGTGATTTAGCAGTATATATCACCACTGTAATGTGGTAAAGTTTTAGTTTTAACAGTAAAAGTCAGAGTTTCTTGTCTCGTTCAACAGAAATCGTTGGCAAAGTCTAGTTTTTAAAGCGCTGTCATTTCGATTTTTAGGGTTCCGTACCCAAAGGGTGGAAACGAGACCTTATAACTAAGACTCCGCTGTCTGTCTGCCGCCTATCCGTGTGTCTGTCACCAGGCTGTACCTATCTCATGCACCGGCATAGTTAAAATTTTTACAGATGATGTATTTCTATTGTCGCTGTAACAAAAAATATAGTCACTAAAAACGGAAAAAAATTAAGGGCTAAAAACGGCAAAAAAACTCACGTTTGTTGCATAGGAGCCCCCATGCAGACAAACGAGATTTTTTTTTGGCGTTTTTGTAGATTAATATGTACGGAACCCGTCGTGCGCTTCGAACTCGCCTTTAGCGGTTTTTTGTTGCTAGACATCTACGCTATGTTTTAAATGACTCGCTACACTCAATACCCAATTAACAATTTACTTGATCGGTAATCTGATATCGTGATCTTAGATCTGTTATCAAGTCGAAATGGCTCTTATTCCGTTTTACCTGAATTTGGCAACAAAGCCTACTACATCTAAGAGC
This sequence comes from Cecropterus lyciades, assembly GCA_002930495.1. NCBI lineage: Eukaryota > Metazoa > Arthropoda > Insecta > Lepidoptera > Hesperiidae > Cecropterus > Cecropterus lyciades. The sequence continues at coordinate 141,886 of MOOZ01000584.1, read as the reverse complement.
TTAGACTTAATGTTAATTAAGGGTACAAACTTCATTAACATTAAGTCTTCGATGAATTTCTATACTTTAAACCAAGATATACCAGGGTTTTACACTAATGCTATTAATCAGAAATACACGTGGCGATGATATATTATGTCTTAGTCTAAAATATATAGTCTAATATATATATAAATAAGGGTATAACCACCAACAAAGTTCTAACATTTGAGTTTAAAGTTGGTAATACCCTTATGGTTCGACTCCGGAAGCACCACCGCTACACCCATTTCTGTGTAACAACGATGTTAAGCGCTGCTATGTTTTGGTCTGAAGTATACTTATTCGAGGCGTCCCAACTTAGTCCTTAGGGGTAGCAACGCATCTATGGCCAACCTCAGGTAAGATCTTATCTGGGGTCGACTACAAATGACCATGGGCACCACTTACGGCCAGCATGCATCTGCGTGCCATAGTTTGCTACTTCCATATTATATAAAAAATAAATCAAATAAACTTCGAGTACTCAGACCCACATGACCACAGTAATCACTAAGTATTTACTACTAAATTTGCAGCACGGTAGTCACCACGTCCTTGTATTTAAAAATCAAACTTAATTTTTTTGCTTTCATACAAAAATAAGAATGACGATTACATCATCGTAATACTTATTCATTCATACGCAAGACGTCAAATCCCTTTACCAAACGTTGGCGTAAATAAATTGTGGACAGAAATTAATGATTTTAAGTCTGCTTGCACAATCAACTGACCTATAGATGTTATGCCAAAAATGACCTCGACATTACTTTAACCTAATAAAGAACACGAACAACTTTCTAAGGATATTTTGTTCATAATGAAACCTATTGTAAAGCTTATGATTGTAAAATAATAACATTTGACAATCCGCGTGGTGGAGCGGTCACCATACCGGTTTGACACGCAGTGGGTACCGGGTTCGATCAGAAATCTGAATGATGAGTTTAGGTTTCTGTGCTGGGTCTGGGTGTTTGTGTATTCGTCTTTGTGTGTCCATGGCACCCACGATACAGGAGAAAATTCTAGTGTGGGGCTATGAGTGTAGAAAGCGTGTTTTTTTAACGCATGTTTATTTATAACGTAATAATTTGAACGTAATAAAACATTAGTATATGATTTTTGGACTAATATTAAAGCAGAATTTATACATTTCAATATGTAATGGGAACTTACGATATGCGTGAAAATATTATAGTTTATTGTTCTAAGTTTTTCAAGTTCATGAGTTGCCTTTGTTTGGCAAAGTGATCATTTAACGCTTAACCAATCTACGATTAAGAATATATCTATAATCCTATTTAATTCTCAGTCCTCAATAAGCACAGTCTTTGTACGAGTGAAAATTTATCTGTAATACAAAGGGTACCGCACCTTTATAAAAATGTTAGGCCAAAGACTAAAAGCAAGAACTGGGGGTTTTCACCCAGCGGCAGAAATTTACTATTCATATCAATGATAAATAGTTATACAATTGTGATTAACGTACAAGTCATATGTAAAAAATATGAGGTAAGTTATGTATTTGTAGATCATACAAACAACACTGATAAATATAAATAATACCGATAAACTAAATACCAAAACCGGAATACTCCAAATTTACTAACACTGCAATTGAGCTAGTTCTGTAATCTGCAATATTAAGTGTGACAGTGACAGTAAAATTGTAAAACGACAAAAGTATTGCATCATTATGACGCTTTCTGTCGAATAAATAAGCAAAATGCATAAAAAACCAATAAAAATAACAAAGTAGGAAGAAGAAAAATGATCAATCGAAAAAAGACGGAAGCTTCGAAACCACTCTTCGCTAAGCGCAGCGCAGACAAACGATTCAAGCGGTTGTAAAATAAGAAGATTTTTGTAAAGCTCTTGAACTTCCACGGGGTGTTATGTACTATCACTTTTTAGGTTATAACCATAAAAAATGAGCATGCAACTGATTCTTTGTAAAGTGGACAGGATACCTGTCACAAAGCATTGGTCAGATCCTATGTGAATACGATCACAAACATTTTTACCTCCCAGGGGTAAGTACTCAAAAGAGTGTATACTCTTATATATAGTTTTCTTACTCCCTTCAAAGCGGAATACATCATCGTTAGGCTGCTATTTTACTGCCGTTAAGGATAGGATACGCAAGCAAATTTCATCAACACATACATGCAAATATTCAGCATACATTTTCAACCAAATAAAAATATATGTCTAACGATCACTTCAATAAATTTAAATAAAGAATATGTACTGGCCATTTAGATCAAATTTAATAATGCTTTTCAAAACCACATTAAAATTAACGCAAATATTTTTTAACTTAATCGTTCGTTCAATCAGGAGTTGCGGTATGCCATCCAACTTTTATTATCCAATAAATTTGACAGACGCAGCCGCAACGTCCATCAATTTTTATTTTTAAAGCCCTATTCTCACCACTAGCGACTATAGTAATTGGTTATCTTACTAATATTATAAATGCGAAAATTGGTGGGATGTAGGTGTGTTTATTATTCTTTCACGTAAAATCAATAGACCGGATGTCGCTGAAATTTGGCACACAAATTTATCCCATGTGTATTTGGTATAATAAAGGTATATTACCTGCATAAACACATATCATACTTACTACATTATTCGTATCCTGTATTTCGTATTCGTAAATTCTGGCCTTTCTTCACATTTGGAGTAAGTTTAAACATGTATGAGCTAAACTTTTTATTAAGCCGATTATTGCTTTATTATTTCTCTGTTATTGTGATTTAATTTTAGTAAGGTACCTTCTTAAGCGCTTAATATAATATAATATAATTATATTCTGCGTGTACGAACCATTAGTTGATCTGAATCAAATTAGGAGTACCATACTCCCAGTATTACATGCAAATTATACAATGAAGTTGTTAACTAGTCGACCCAATCATAGATCTTCTTTCGCTTTGTTTCTTTTGTCGTGCTGTTTGTCAACAGTGAGACAAACGGCTAAAACACAACGCCACCTAACTTTTGCTTTTTGTTTGAAACTGGCTACAATGTTAGTTGGATTTGACTTTTTTAGCTTTTTCCACTCCTTCGTTTTTGCGAACGATGTTTGAAAATGGCAGCAGAATCCGGGCCTGTTTTGATTCTGGCCAGTGAACTATGTTGTTTGAGCTTTGTCGGGATTTTTGTTCAGCTGATTCAATTTTTCCTCAGCGTGCTACTCTTCCGTCACTTTGTTCGCAAATGGATTGCTGAACGTTGTCTCTTTTGAGCCACAGACGCCGGGAGTCTAGAGCACATATTTTCATGATATGCCGCTTTTAGTCGCCTTTGTTCACTCGTTTTTGTCAGATATGATAGTGGAATATTTTGACGTCAAACAAGCCTTTACATCAGTGCCAATTGAAGTGCTTCTTGCTAGACGGATTGGATTGCGATTGTTTTGTTATGAAAGTTTAGAGTGACTTTAAAAATATTTTACTTTGTTCTTCGTTTCTAACAGTGTATGTGAACATTTTATTTTATGAATAATTGAAAAAAAACTTCCATGCAGTTAATTTGAACTTCAATATTATAAAATTTCTGAATACATAGAAGACAAAGCAGCGTGGGACTGAACAATAATATATATATTTCAATGGTTAATTAATTGTGAAAGTGTAGCGTATCTTGCCAAACAAGCCGCAAATTGTGTGTGTATTTTTTTAAAAAGACATTCATTTTCTTCAATAATCACCGAACACGTTAATGTGTAACGAATCCCAGATAATATAAACATAAATATATATATAGCTCATAGCCCCACACTAGAATTTTCTCCTGTGTCAAATCCCCATACAATAAATCCATAATATTGTGACGCGATGAAAAGATTTAAAGATGAAAATTTAAATATTTGCTACGACTTAATTAAAAAAGATAATCCATCATCTGCAAAGAAACTTTCTTTAGATTCCAGAGACGTAAACAATAAAAGGACAAAGGTTCGATTTCTCACGAGATCTGGGCTTCCAATTGAACTGTAATGGATGTTCCTTGTCTTCTTCTCTCAGTAGCTCGTTGTGCGCTCAAATTACCGGAACATCGATTTTCTTTAAATTTGTCGGCTCCGCACTGTTTCTTTTTTCTTTTATTAAGCTTTCTTTTTTATATCTTTTTATAACTACATTGTATTGTAGGCATACTGTATTCACTAATAGTTTAGTGGATTAAGGTAAAATATAATTATTTTCGTTATTAAAACTCTAATGTTATGACCGTGAATATTGTCGTTATTGACACATAATCCTAGCTCCAATAATACAAAGTATAGGGAAACATGAAATTTTTAGATAATAATGATTACATTAACATTACTCCTAATATTTTATTTTACTGTGGGACTGAAATTAAACCCGTAATAATATTCTACACTACTTCTTTAGATGTTCATTTTCATTGTATTTTAAAAACGAATGGTTTTATCCTTTAATGATTAATGAAAACGTCGTGAGAGGATCATGCATACTTAAACGCTTTCTACATAAACGCTTTCTACACTCATAGCCCCACATTAGTATTTCTTCCTGTGTCGTGGGTGCCATGGATACAAAAAGACGAATACACAAACACCC
>MOOZ01000584.1:67115-94393 GCA_002930495.1 Cecropterus lyciades | reverse complement strand
GCTATGCGTGTTCCCATGCAATGTAAGAAGATAGAGCTAAAGATAAAAAGCTAAGTGGAAATAGGAAAAGTCCTGCAATTTTAAATAGTTTTGATCTAAATTTTAATGCCATGCCTATTTATTAATATAAATATCATTTTCAACCTATTTATTATCCCACAACTGGGCAGAGTTCTCTCTGAATGAGAGAATTTTAGGCCACAGTCCACCGCGCTGGCGAATTGGTAGATATCATAAATATGTAACCGTATAATGGGAGGTTGTCGTTCAATCACGTATCATATAAAACAATAATATAAATCATCGAAACCCCGGGGCTTTAAAATGTTCAACCTGCGGGGGTAGAAACGAAAACGTCATTAATGAACGTAAAAATTCGGGTCATTTTAATTTGGTTCCAATAAAACAGCTAACTTTGTGAGTCCAGAAATTCACCTGTCGATCTTTAAGTACCTAAATTAAATAAGTGTTGTAGTTTTTACCCGATTGCTTCAGAAATGTAATGTTTTTCGAGTGTCTCGATGAATTGTAATATATGATATATCATTAGAATCGTCCTAGTGTGAAAAATGACAAGGGCTACATCATTAAAAAAGTTGCCTGTAAATAAAGAAAAAAGGATATCGAATGAAACGACTCTTTAAAAACAACGAAGTGAAACTGATGGCAATCAATCGTTTTTACCCAACTGCCTCAAAAGGAGGGTAATGTTTTTCGAGAGTATGTATGTTTGTTTGTATGTATTTAAAAAAATGTTACTTGTTACCTATCTGAACTTTACCACAAAATTGTATAAATACTCGTAGTTAAATCAGTTAGGATTCTTAGTTTGTTTCTAACGCGTGCTATCACTAGCATAAATAAGTCTATCCGATATTCAAAGCAGGTTTCGCATCGTAGGAGGCCGAAATTTACACCACTAGTCATTACTACATAAACCCAGTATACGCAACACATATTAATCAACAGTTTTATCTCCACGCATTATTTATTCAAGCTACATGTTAGCGTGATTTACACCGAAAATGTAGTCTCATTGGTTTATCGAAATAACACGTTTATAGTCAAAACAGAACGAGAAATAAAAGTAAAGTTAGTTCGTTACATAATCCACATTCGGTCGAAACAAATAAAAAAGTTCGGTTCGGTGCTGACCTTTGTTAGGAATTCCGCTACAGACTATAAAAGGGCATAGGGAGTACAATTACGTGACATACGGTCGCGAAGTATTGAATACATACATACTTACCTTTTTTTAATTTTAACTAAATTTAACTAATATTTTTTTGTCCTGTCGCTTGAAGCATTTGACGTAAGTGTTCATCGGCGAATGATATTGACTGAGAACAAGAGATATACTCCTAGGTACGTTTAAATTATGTGTTGGTATCCCAGAAAGAATAAGTCAATTCGTGGTTTTTATGTATGTTTGCGTTATAGAAAATCATAAAACATCAGTATCTTTAATATGTTACGGGTACTCACGATATGTGGTTTTTGAATTTCTTATTGCCGATATTTCGACCCAGTCACGCCGTGACCACTATCATAGCGATAACTTGTTGATCTCAGCCCACTTCATGATAAGTGGCCACTACAACCCATAAGCATCTGTAATCAATCCCAGATAAGATTATAGTTTCACATGATTAACACATATGCCTTGCTATCCCTGAAGATTAAGTTGAAACGCCCTAGATAATTATATCATCCTTACCACATTCTAAACTAAAAATATAGCAGCGCTAAAGACTGCTGTTATTAGGCAGAAATAAGTGTGGCGGTGGTGATTGCTTTAAAACCAATTTATAGCCAATTCTTTCGGCCTGCATCGAAGAATCGTACCTCATATTATTATATTATCAAATCACAAGACTTTGGACTATTAAATAAATCTATGTTAGAAAATAAATATATTACTTGGATAAATGACATCACTTAGAATGTTTGCTATACGTCTCGGCAATATGTCCGATACCAATTCGATCGAGTCGTCCCACATCGAGCAGCGGTTCTTTGCCTGGGAATTAATCACAGCGCGTGTAGGTCACTTAAAATCACGCGACGAACAATTTTCTTTATTACCTATACGTTCTTTGCGGTCGCTTTATTGATCCTCTGGACACGCGAACAGGGTACTGACGGATTACTAGTTTGGAAGGTTAATATTGATGCTGTCGATTTTTTTAGTTTCTTCTTTTTCGTAGTGTTACTTTTCCTATAATCTTTGGAATTTATATTTTTCTTCAGACCATTTCCGATTCTGGTAATCTAACGTAGGTTATTGACAAGTAGTATTCCAGAAGTTTTCTACATAAACTGGTATTCAATCACATTCATCCGATCTGCATATAAAAAACAGCTAGACTGTTTTACATGTAGATAAACGCTTTCTACACTCATAGCCCTACAGTAGGATTTTTTCCTGTGTCGTGGGTGCCATGGATACACAAAGACGAATACGCAAACACCCAGACCCAGAACAGAGTCTGGCCGGGGATCGAACCTGGGACCCACTGCGTGTCAGACCGGTATGGTGACCGCTCAGCCACGCGGGTCGTCAAATGGATGAATGTGAGCATCAGGGGGTAAAAGCCAGCATGGACTAGACATGGACATTAATATCCGAGGTTGGTAGACTGTTGCCTCTTTAAGGATATATGTGAAATGTTAAGTATAATCGGTTCCCTTTCCAGTATCCGTATTCCAAATCGTAACTTAACATATGAAAAAAATATTATAGAATATTTAGACAAACCTTAACCAACGAAAATAAATATTTAATTTTAATAATGGAACTATGGTTACCTGTTCCTACCCATAAGTGCCAAAGAAAAGCCAACCAGAAGTTTTTCATTACAAATTCAATCAACAAAACACTGGGTTTAAAATAAAAATGTACCACATATACACCCCTTAAATTACCCCATACGTAATCAAAATCAAGCCTTTAATTGCCTAAAATCCATTAAATGTCACGCGACATTCACATAAATAATAGCTATTACGTTCCATCATTAGCCTGTCTCTGTTTCGTCAATTTCCTGTCTCTGTAACGGTATCCATTTTTCGGTAATGTAGTAAAAAATATACACGTATTTTGGTGTTATATTTATGGGCCACTGCAAATGTTAGTGGAATTACATCTGCTTTACATTATTTTACACTACTTACTCGATATTGTATATCAGCTGTCAAGCTGCTATTTTATTCTCTGCTATCTTCTGTAGAATCTATCTATCTGGTATATGCTATCTATATCTATGTGTATTTAATTACAGATAAATGAAACTTGAATAGAATAAAAATATCTTATTCAACGTTTTTAGTTTACAGAATTCATTTTAAACATCATTCAAGTACGACGAAAGCAATTGAAGTGGTCACTTAAAACCAAAAAATGATTACTTAAAAAAATCATTATTTAATAAATTTAACGTGGATGGTTTTAATCGGAATAAATAAAATTTTAGATAACTTGTGTAGTACATCTACCGCGCAGTCTTGTTAATAAGTGAACCTGATGCACTATATACCGAAAGGTCGCGTGACCTCCAGCAAGATATATACCGTAACATCACTGTTACTACTGATATTCGAGTGTGACTGATTGATTTATTTGAGTAATTTAGGAAAGTGAAGATTGGTAATTTAAAACGTTAATATTGACGCTGTTTTTTTTATTTTTTTCTTTTATGTGATGTTAATTTTCTTGTGATTCTTGAATCTATAGGTTCAAATTGTCAAATTTTTAATTTAATTTAACTCACAGTTCTTGCTATATTATCATATTTTAATCTACGAGAAAGCAAAGTTTTGTAATTTATTAAGAATGGCACTGAAATAATCGAAAACTTCCAATAACTTACTGCATCGTCATTACTAACCCAAAAGAGTAAATTTATGCTTACTTACGCCTACAATTACGTCATTCCCTTGACGTGTAAATTGTTCTAACCCCGCGCGTGTAACTAACCTCGTTGGAGGCTGTATTTTCTCGCCGACAGTACTATTTGAGAAATTTCCCACGCGTCCTTTAGCCCGGACTACACCCGTCATTTGTTTGTTCATTTTTTACTTCCACGTCAAAACACACCCCGATGTGTTTCTCCTTTGCCTCATAAAAATAATGGCGAGTAGGGATGGGGCGGATTTATTATCATCGATATTTTTCTTACCTTTTGCGGTGAATCTCAACCATAACATTACCCTTGTGATATTAGGCGTGATATAATGACGAGTAATAACAGTATCATTATAAGTAGTCTTATACTTACGAAAAGAATCTACAACATTTTTATATACTACGCCTATTTATGTGCTTATTTCGATTACACACAACAACCCTTTTATAGGTATGAATATTTTTATTTGTTTGAAAAAAAATATTTATAACTATCGAATTATATTTCACTATACATTTTTAGTTATTACTTTCATAGGCGATAAATATAAGGAAGAAGGTTTTGTGTTCTAGGACATTTTGATCTTAACCTTAAAAAGCTATTAAATTATCATGTCTCGTTCTCATTCGTACCATCAATAAAATTGTTCAATTTTGTATAATAATTGTAATGTTACTATCCGTGACTAGGTAAAAATATCTATCTCAAATATGGAGAGTTAACGGAAAGTACAGTATGTATGATAATATGTAAGTGACTCACTAACTGGGTACTTCATAGCAGATACTTTATATTCATTCATATTTCAACGTTCAAATTCCTTGAATAATGTATATTTCGATCTTGTTGTTCTTCTAAATTCAACTTAAGTATTTCTTTTCTTATTTCAATTTGAAGACTTTTATATTTCAGATAGTAATACATAATTAAAATAATACATATTGAAATAAGAAGTTGTTCTACTGATTGTTTTACGTTATACCTAGTTAATATTTAGAATCAAGTCTTAATTATTGGATTCCATCTACACCAAATTTATTCAAGTTACAATTAATTTAGTTTAGTTCGCCTACCACTATTATTAAATTTTATTAAACTATCTCAATATTCCAATTCGATAACAGTTTTATATATAAAACAAGCACAACTCCACTAATACACCGTAAGTTTACTTATCAATAACAAACATCTTGTCCCTTACGAGTCAGATAAGACACAAACTTGATTCGGGCGGCGTAACAAAGTCAACAAAGTGAAAGTGTTTACAATCAGGACCCTGTTTGTCAGGGGCCGTTCGTGAGTCCCCATTCGTCAGTCTCCTGTTCGAAAGTCCAAAACAAACATCGATATTATCGTCACGTTGTCACATCCCTATCGAGGACATTACCGCACTTTCATGTGACTTTATGAAGACGGGACGCAGGTAACTACTGGATTGTCGAACACAGTAACTAGTTTTACCGGCGGATTTGTTTTAGATGTATTAAAGAAATCCATATTTTCAGAAAAAAATATAGTTAAGATATAGTTAAAAAAATATTTTAGTCTACATCCGAATGCGTGAATTTACAGTGAGAAATATTTCATAATAAAAATTTGAAAAGTGCGCACAGTTCGAGTATTACGAATCTATACTAATATTATAAAGCTGAAGAGTTTATTTGTTTGTTTGAACGCGCTAATCTCAGGAACTGCTGGTCCGATTTGAAAAATTCTTTCGGTGTTAGATAGCCCATTTATCGAAGAAGATAGCCTTTTTCGATAGGCTATATATCATCACGCTAAGAATAACAGGAGCGGAGCAGCAATAAAGAATGTTTCAAAATCGGGGTTTTTTTACTAATGAGAGCTTTCGCTGCATGCATAATGTTAATGTATGTCACGTTACATTTCTTTTTAACGCGGGTGAAACCGCGAGCTCAGCTAGTGTAGAATAATTGTCTCGATATATTACAATTTCAAACTACGGTAAAATACTTTATATTATTAGACCTACGGATAGTAATAAACATAAACGCTTTCTACACTCATAGCCCCACATTAGGATTTTCTCCTGTGTCGTGGGTGCAATGGACACAAAAAGACGAATACACAAACACCCAGGCCCAGAACAGAAATCTAAATTAAAAGTTTTCTCGCGAAGATGCGTACGAATATTTAAAAAATGCGATTAGAATCGCATTAAGATAAAATTTATTAATCAAGTAAGTAATAACTTTAGAAATTGATAAATAATATCATGAAGCGTTATTAGAAACTTTGACAACATTATCTTATACATAATAAACACATAAAAATAGAAAAAAAAAAATAGTATTTATTATACAAGTATATTCATCCTATTTAAAAAACTGATGAATACTTTTCTACATTCATGTTTTACTTCATAATTATTTATTTTATCACAGATTTAAATATATTTGTAATATACAGACTTAAACTAAACACAAGATATCATACAAATTATTATCTTCAAGACGAACGTCCAGACAAATTGCAGCATTTTGTAGTCATGTTTTATATGACTAGCAGAGAGCTCGGGTTGACGTAATACATCATGGGGTAATTGGCTGCCTTTACTCTGATAGTTGATGTAAATAAATAACGTTCACATTTTGTCAAAAAAGGGTGACGGCGGGTTAGAAGTACTTGTACCCAGATGAGGCACTTGTTTGCCAATGACAAGGTAGATGTGAGCGTAGCATTTACGGCTCTTTCTAGGCGGGTTATTAACATGTATGTGGTTGTCGGGTTTCTTGCAATGAGGCGACCTCAGATATTGACTTTAGATAAAACGCGTGTTCTGTATGAACTTGGTAACATATGCGAATGAGCGGCTGTGGCCGCTTACCATCACGTGTGGACTGCATGTTGCTATGCTACTTCGATCTGATAAAAAGGTACATTGTCCGGTTGAATATCTATCTTACTAAAATTATAAAGGCAAAAAGTGTGTGAGTATATTTGTCACTCTTTCGTATAAGTATGTAGCAGGTGATAAGTAAGATTACAATTTATTGAACTCCTTTTTTGACCAGAAGTTTTGTTACATTTTTAACCGATTTCCCAAAGGAAGAGATGTGAATGTACGAATAGATATAGATATATATAAGACAAAATCATGTAATGAAAAATTTGACCTTCCACTCCTCGATTCTGATGATGCAGGTTGCTGCAAGCCTAAGTTATAGGAGTTAGCCATTTGGTGCTTCCGGTTATATAATAAGATTGCTAAGCAGATACATAAGATGAAAATTTGGACTATCAATCCCTCAAACCTGTTGACCTCTGCATCATAATTACACCAAATGCCTAAACAAGTTAGGTATTTGGTGCTTACCGCTTAGATGCGTGGCTTTGGATTATGTTGAACTGTAGCGTTTTATATTGGATGGATTAGGTTAGGTTGGAACATAAAAGAAAACATAAAAATTGTTGTAGGTTGTATAGGTTTAGGTTTAGGTTCAGTTTTACATATTGCGGGTTGAATTAACATTTGTATTTATGTTTGCGTGTACATTTATATTTACAAGGCAAAATTCGTGAAATTATATAAGTACAAATATAAGTATATCACTTGAAAAGCGTAAAAAAAATACAAAAAATAAGACCGACTTCCATGTCACAAAAAATAAAAAATAATGCTCATATACGCGTAAAACATAGATTCGTCGTCGTGATCTAGTGAAGTATGTTTAGCACCGACTTCAGGACTATGTACTATGTACAGTTTATGTACAAAACCAAATATATATTTAAATTATTTTTTACTTTTTTGTGACATGAAAGTCGATCTTATTTTTTTGTTATTATTTTTTTTTAGGAAAAACATTTACTTACAGCAGCCTGCTTAGAACTACATATTGCATAATTAAACTTTCCTCTAACTCATTTATTTACCCCAAAATAATAAAAATCATGGTATGATTCCAACGCAGACAATTAAGGTAAGATTAGGTTCATTAACTACATTATTTCCTCGCTTATCGTTTACTATATTTTTGTAAGACAAAGCCAGTAAATGGAGTAAAGTACGCATTTTGTCAAAAAGGGTGACGTTGGGATGGAAACGATGTAGAGCGATGATGTACGCAAGGCAGGGTTAAAGTACATTTTGCTTAGATGTTCATACACAACTCTAGCATGAGATATTCATATCATTAAATATTTTGATAAACGATAAGCGAGGAAAGATTAAGTAATGTAAGTTTTTGTTTTGTAATATGGTAGAAGCAAACGAGTATACAGTCCAACTTATTATAAAGGACCACTGGCTATAGGAATCTGTAATCTACCTAAGATAAGATCTGTGTTACCTGAGGTTGGCCACAGGTGCCAAGCTGCCCTTGATAACAAAATTGGAACGCTTCGTATAAGTATACCTCCGTTACTACACCCTTCAGACTAGAAAATAGCAGCGCTTAACACTGCTGTTATTAGGTAGAAATAGGTGTGGCGATGGTGCCTCTAAAGTCGAACTACGAACGAGTGCATCATTTTTATGGTTTTAATAATATTTTCACCATCAAATTGGCCACAAAATCAACAGCCATTACCCAAGTACTCCATAACTAACATGGAGCAACTCAAATTATCGCTGACCTGATTGCTTCGTCGCGAATGTTTACAAACACTTCGCTCAACGCGTTGTGTCGTGTTTGTGTCTCTTGACACAAAAACTGTTCTTACGATGTTTATATTCATAATAATGTAAAAGAAATGTGTTCAACACTGTTTGGTTTAGTTTTGTTTTTTGTGTAGCCATTATAAGCGTGTAAGTGGGTAAAAAGCGGGCAAAACACTTCGTGGTTTGCAGGTGTGCAACCACCACACATATTTCTGGCTTACAATAGCAGTGTCAATCATTGTTATTCTCTAGATAATAGGGTAAGGCGAGAAAATATAAAAGATGCGATCAGTTGGATCCTTAAAGTCCTTACAAGTAGCGTCACGGTGGTTATGCTCTGATAGAAATACAGTTCAATTGGAGGTTGATTACTGTTGCCTTTGTGCGGCAGTCACTTCTTACCACCATGTCTATGGTTTGTGTCGGTGGTTTACCATGTATCGCTCTTTGTGGTTCGACTCCAAAATCACCACCATCACACCAATTTCTGCCAGTGTTAAGTGCTGCTGTGTTTTGGTCTGAAGGGTGTGGTAAGACATACTTATGTGAGACGTTCCGACTTGGTCCTCAGGGTAGCAACGCATCTGTGGCTAACCTCAAGTAAGACTGATTTTATCTGGGGTTGATCACAGATGTCCATGAGCCGCAGTGACTACTTACAATCATAAGACTGTATGCTACTTGTACAAAAAAATTAGAGAACTGAGCTTTGAATAGTAGTATAAAATGATACTGCCACTATACATACTTTTCATACAGCACATTCTATAAAATTGTATAAATATTATAATTATGTATAAATAATCAATAATAATAAAATCTATAATTTGTAGAATTTTCGGTTGTAGGTTTATCAGTGCGATTAAAAAGCATCAAAGCAAAACTACAGATTTTATTAAATAATTGAGTATTTACAGTCCAGTACCACAGTACCAGTACCATACGGTATAATCCATGTATTCTATAAACAGTTACACAATTTAAAATTGTTGCATTTTATACATAGATGAATCCTCAAGGCACTACTCGTTGTCCAAAAAATATTTTCATTGTTCAAAAAAATGTCTTAAAAAACGAGCACGCTCGGTACATATCTGTACTATGTCGGCAGAAAAACTAAACAAAATCCTGTTATTTTTATCGCGAACTCGATGTAGTTGCTTCCATAAGTAGTATTCAACGCTTGCGAGCGAAAAATGTTGAAGATGATCGATGACGCAACGAAATATGAACGATTAAGTCATAAGTTAAAGCGTGAACAACGTGTTGTAAGTTGTCGTAACTTACGTATTATCGTAACCATAACTACGTGATGGCACTGTAACGGTCGGGCCAATAATTCGGGGTTCGATTTGTTAAAGGTCTAAGTTATTGTCTGACATGCAATGGGTTCCGGGTTCGATCCCCAGCCAGATAGATATCTGAATGGTGGGTTTAGATCCTGTTCTGGGTCTAGATGTTATGTGTTCGTCTTTGGGTGTCCATGATGCTCACAACACAGGAAAAAATCTAATTTAGTGTGGGAGTGTAGACAGTATTGAAAGAGTTTATGAACATAGATGTATGCGTGATTTATTTTCTATTTTTGATTTATATATTAATATATACTCAAACAAATTGTGTCTTTGTTTGTGTCATATATGATATATAGTTTATTGACTGTTTTGTATTTATTTTTTACTTCGAAACTTTCAAACTTTTCGCTACTTATGACTTAATTTGCGAAACATTATATTTTTCATTTTAACCAACACAATCAATATCAAAAAAGCAAACTCAAAAATAAATCTAGATTCTATAAATATTTATAATCTAAGTCCAGATTCACACGCAAGGCGAGAGAAATCGAAATAAGTTCATAACTCACACCACACAATATGTTTAAGCTTGTCATGCGATGTTTACACCGAAATGTCGTGTTGAATATTGAATTTAAGTTGGCTCGCGTTAACTTAACGTGGTCCGTGTGTAGATAACGTTTGTTTATACAACTTGTGTCGTTAAATTTGGTTGCTGTTTTAAAGTTTCGTTGATTGCTGATCGTATCTGTTGATTGTTGTCACAGAATTAATGCATTCGCGAAGTTCTTCAATACTTTGTTTTGTTAACGCGTTCTATGTTTTTCGTTCTATATTCCGCTTTTTAACGCCGTTCTTTAGTTCTTTTAAAGCATTCTTCATCATTTTTTTCGAATGCAATTGGTTTTGTTTATACTAATGAGGTAGCAAACGAGCATGCAGTCCAATTGATGGTAAGTAGCCAATTCCGCCCATGAACATATAGAACAGGGGTTCTATCTGAACTCAATCACAAACGCCTTGCCACTTCCGAGAATTAAGATGGTCGCCCCATATAAAAGTGAATCGGCAACACCCTTCCGCCGAAAATCAAAAACTGCTTCACGATAGAATTGGAGGTGGTTGGTACCCCAGTTGAACAACACTTATTTTTCCTGGCGAACTTTATTTCACATTTCACACTTTATTTCAAATTTCACAGGTTTTTGGTACAATTTTAAAGCATTCTTCATCACTGTGTTCAAATGATGGACGAAAGTAAGGGTTAAATCAACCCACGTATTTAAACTGCCGAAAGACGAGATTCGACAAGGTTTCAGTGATTTAATATAATTCTGGCCTAGATCAGGCTTTGTATACAACTTGAAAACTATATATAAAATCAATATTTTATGTTAATTATTTTTAATTTCTATTTGTTTTTGCGTCAGTTCTCGTTTGACGACATTTGGACATATAAATCCACTTGATGAAAACTGACCCGATTTTGATGAATATTGTATTAGTTAAATTAAATATATCCTATGAAAAAAAGAATGGTCACCATCCGTTTAATGGTATCGGAGAAATGCGTAAGCAAACATACATACAAAGATACAACTACAAAAAATGTATAAATTCGATTAGAGGCCGTAATAGATATCCATTTATCTGATTACATTACATTAGTTTGAAATAATAACCTCATTTCTGTGAAAAGAAGATGGAACGAAGTTACATAATATAAGATTTGAAACATGACCATAAAGTAACTGCGAATGAGTCTGTTCCAACTCGTGGTAACGAGACGTTACCAAAACATAAAGAATATTTCAAATAAACGAATGTAGGACACATTGGCTTGTGTCAACTAAACTTATTACACCAGATAGTACTGGAAACGAAGACAAATAGAGACTAGGTATTACAGTATTTTTTGTGTATATATGAGGCATTTCCTCGCCTTCTACTGCTGTATGTACAGAGTGATTTATAAAAATTAATTCAATACCTAAAAAAATTCGGTGCATTGTAAAATATTACAATGAACCGATGAATTATATGTCTTAGTATAGAAATGGAAAACATATAGGACTTAAGTAGTAATAGCCTAGTGCTAATAGCTTTTGCACTGTCTTAGGAGTCTTATTCTAGATCCCTTCGTTACAGTTACTATTAGCACAACAGACAACAAAATTTATTATTATCTTTATATTTACACGACCTAGGATTGAATTCGGAACTCGTTATGTTAGATCAATATGACTAACTCTACACGCGAGTCATAAATATTTGCAGTCAACATAAATCTCAACAAAGCCCAAAGCCAGATAAAGAATAGTACGCAATTAATTCTTTATTTATATGCAACAAACAGTCGCATACGCCCACTACATGGGCCGGGAAATTAAAAAAATGGTAAAAACCAATAGGTCTCGGAAATTTGATTATCGAGTCAATAGTTTCCGGAACTTTGATTATTGGATTTAATTGTAAGTACTAAAAAAGCGCATTCCGTGTAAATCTAAAGGCTACACTTCCAATGCTATTAGGTTACAATATTACATTACCTCAATTTTCTACATGACTAACCATCGTCTGGAACTGACCAGTGTAGAATATAAAACAATAATAAGAAATCAATGACAATCACAACATGACTAGGGTTTGGGTCCCGGGACGTCTAGTGCAACTTTTCGTAATTTTAGTTGTCTCAAGTCCCGGGACTTTTATATCGAGACTCGATCGAGCCAAAAGTCCCGGGACGAAATTGTTAGCAAAAAAGTGTAATAAACATATTAGTTGATTATTTAATTATGAAACGAATCTAAGGGATTAACAATGTGGTGATATTTATTATTAAATACTAGAATTATGAAAGAGTGAATGAATTTCCTCCTGAGGTATTCCCGGAGCGCTAAGACATAGAGCTCTTCAAAAAAGGTGTAAAGAGAGCTCTCCTCCAAAGCCGGCGATGCATTGGCGACTCCCCTGGTGTTGCAAATGTCCATAGGCGACGGTGACTACTTTCCATCAGGTGGCCCGTCTGCCTTATCGTTAGGTGTAGGTATAAAAAAAAACTTAAGTTATTAAGAATTAACATGATTTTTAACTTTTTGTTTCATAAGTATACAATTTATTGTTTAACAGTGAATCGATCTGTGATAAAAAGAAATAAAAAGCAATTATTAAGACTGAAATTAATGTTAAAGTTATTACGATTTAACTTTCTGTTGAATAATAGTTTAACATTTTTTTTATTTTTACAAGAGTGCATTTTTGTACAACGTTTTTTGTGTCAAAAATTTACTCCATTAAAATTCATCGACAAGGGCGTTTAGGTACCCCTCTTAACAAAGAGAAACAAACTAGACAGAAAAAAAATCTTAAAAGTCTCGAAGTTCCGGAAATTCCCGGGACTTTGTTGTAGGTTGTGTCGCGTCCCGGGACTTTGAAATTGTCGGGAACTCCTAAACAATAATCATGACTTAAAATATAGGAAAAAAGAATTTGGTGAAAAAGTTGAAGTATTATTAGAACAATCCAGAATATTTATCAATATGATTGCTGACGCGTTTACACATTATTAAATATCAGTGTAATCATAATAATTACAATATTTAACCGTGTAACGCTAGACATAACGCAAAAACAGAAGTGATTAGGGCTTCGAGAAATATGACACAGAAACTAGGTTTACCACCCTCAAAATATCAATTATTGAGTGAATTGGAATGGTAAAAATACACTTTTTTATTTCCTAAAAAAAATATTTATAATTCTCTAAATTATTACAAATTAATAAAATGCTGAGATATATTTAATCGTTATTAAAACTCTATTTAACGTAAAGTCAAGTATAAGAGTATACTTGAATTACAATTACTTGATAATGTACAAGGACATAGTTAAGGCGGTCTTTAAAAACAAACGGGAACAACTAAATTGCTCTATTGTAGAGAAAGGCTGTTAAAGCCAAAACTCTAGTCATCACGGGCAGGCTAACCACTACCCATTAAATCTAATTAACAATTTAAAACGTACCTGCTTTATAATGGCTTACGTACTCTACGTTAATCTCTAGCATTAACGGGTAACAATTTGATCTCTATTTTAATGTTCCAGTCTCTTCACGGATTTATATTAACTTGGACATCAGCCAAAGCCTAAGCTGATTGGTAGATTGATAGTCCAGACTCTATCGAAACCGCAGCTGCTCTTCATTCAGCCATTAAAATTAGAAATTGTAGCATTCACATTATAAAGTTAATACTCATCTTACATGATGAGAAATTAAAAAAAATATACATTTAACGTTAAATATAAAAAAGAAATAAATATAATAATTAATTTAAAAACTAAAACAACATTTGAGCCTAAATAAATATAATATTGTATTAAATATTTATATATATTTAAAATTATGTGTAGTTTCGTTTTCTTTAACACTTAATTTTACGTAATTAAATAGTCGCATAATTAAATAAAAATACAATAACAAAACTTAAATTTAAACAATCTAAATAATAACAAATATGTGTAGGTATGTGTGTGTGTGTATGTATGTGTGTGTGTGTATGTATGTGTGTGTGTAAAAGTGAAATATTTTTAATAAGGGTAAAATGGATAAAGTAATCACTGCAGCCCATATTCGCATATCTTATTCAAAACCTGAGTACCTAACCTGAGTTCCTATACAAGTTACGAAGTAAAGTCGTTAGCGTGATTCAGAAAGATACGGTAGGTAGGTAAGGTACAGCGCCATCTAGTTGTAATGCCAACAGCTATTTTCGTAACGCATTTTTATTTTCATCGAAACTCAAATCACAACGATTCTAAAAATACTTTCAAATAAAAAATATACATTAACATATCATACAGAAAATAAAAATAACGATTCCAAAAATCTGCTTTTAAACCGGAAACCTCAGTTGTATATGTTTCGCACGACATAAACGAAATACGCCTTTTTCCACTTTTTGCTTTGTCCAACCGATTCGCCCTGAAGCCGTCTTTGTTCGTAAATAAACGTTCGTCCGAAAAATCATCAAACATGTTTTAAAGTGGATTTTTTCGGTCAATAATACATATATCAATCTTTTAGACGTAATATTGACAGGAAGGAGTAGGCAGAATAATGATGGATGGCTTAATAAGCTATCGTGCAGTGAAAATAATCTATTTCGGCAAAATCAATGTCATTGCGAGTTATAATGTTTGGGGAGACATGACGTCAGATAAGTGCTTATTGGCTCCCAGATCACGTAATGTTCGTATTTTTTATATATTTTACTTCACAATGTGGTAGAACGTGTATGATTCGATATATAATTCGAAGGTACATCTATGTCTAGCGTGAAACAGTTCTTGCGTTTCAGTGGTAGGCGTTTCTATCTGAAGTTCACGGGAGTAGCAACGCATTTATGATCGACTTCAGATAGAATCGCTTTTCTATATTAACTTAATTACTAATGGTTATGGGTGGCAGGAAGCACATACTATCTGAAAGACTTCGTGCTCGTTTCCTACATATTTTTGATAAAAAAAAAAAACAAGCCTTTAGTCCACGGAGCAGTAAGTTGTAAGTTAACTAGTCATTAAGATAAGATTTTTGTAACGTTAGCTATACATAATTATGTCGTTATTTTACTTACCTATGGACATCCGTAAAATCGAGCACATGTAAAAGACCATATAGGAATTTTATGCGTTGCACTGTTCAAACTAGAACACAGCAGTATTTAAAACTACGTTTACCATCAACCCATTTTTGTCCCACTGTTGGGCACGGGTCTTCTCTCAGATTGAGAGAATTTTTGGCCATAGTCCACCGCGCTGGCTAAGTGCGAATTGGTAGACTTCACACACCTTATAGAACTCTCAGGTGTGTAGGTTTACTCACAATGTTTTCTTTCACCGTAAAGCAGTGACAATTAACCTCTAATACGCACATAATTTTAGAAAAATCAGTGGTCAGTGTCAGCCTAGGATTCGAAACTCGGACCAAACAGTCTCGTAGTTTGAGAAGAAATGGTTGAACCATTTCTTCTCAAACTACGGTTAATAGACAGAAATAGGTGTGGCGGTGGTACCACCAGTATTGCTTACAAAGATTCTTACTTATATTTGGCGTTCGCATCCATCCATTATAAACGCAAATAATTCCAGTCGTGATATTCTGTCAAGATTAATTATAATTTTAATCACAATTTAAATTGATTTATCATTAAACCATTAATCCCTTCCAATAATTGAGTCTTTCATTAAACCCAAATCCAAAATTACTCAATTATAATAAACACTGAAATGGAACTGTAGAGTCGATAAGCCGAGAATTATACTTGTAAATCGTAAGCAGTTGGTAACTACTTGTAGAGTCGCCCAAACCGACTCTACGTTTGGATTAATTAATAGTCGGAATGGCTTAGTCGTTGTAATCAAATGATAAGCCTTATGAATTGTAAAGACAGTTGTATTAAATGGTTGAGACTGGTTTTCACTTTTTGGCTATTAAGCTAAGCTTAAGCTTCGGTTATCCTAATTCTTTTGAGGAAAAATTACAACCGACAATTTATTTGTTTTAACCCGCTTACGCAAATCTATACAAAATAATAATATTCAATTTATATTTCTTCCATTCCGTATTGTATTATTTTGTATTTTCTAGAATAATTTCCATGGTGGTAGAACTCTTTGTGGTTCGACTCCGGAAGCACCACCGCCACACCTATTTCTGCCTCATAACAATAGTGTTATGCGCTGTTGTGTTCTGGTCTGAAAGGTGTGGTAAAGGAGACATACTTTTCCGAGGCATTCCATCTTAGTCCTCAGGGGTAGCAACGCATCTGTGGCTAACCTTAGGTGAGACTTTGATCTTACCTAGCTTTGCTTACAGTCTATGGGCGGCAGTAGCCACGTACCATCAGGTGGGTTGCATGCTCTTTTGATATTTCCATATTATATTAAGAAAAATATATATAAATTCGAAAGTTTATCAAGATGTACTCTTGCACACATTCTTTATGATCTAGATTAACACATAGAATACCGTGGTTAATAGGACCAAATCCGCGTAAATATGCTAGTACTTTATTAAAATTCGATGTTATGAACGTACCAGTTTGATATGCAGAGAGGTTTCTGATTAATTTCCCAGATAGACTACAGTTTTAAGTAGTTTGCATTGATCGATATCAATCTTCTTTCTATTAATTGTAGATACGGGAAAAGACAATAAAAAACAGCTTTCCATGGAAATTAATGTTCTACTCGTATCTGATATTTGTAGTGTACAAAAAAATTTAAAAAAAGATAATTTTCTGTGTAATTTCTTGTTTATTTCGCTTATTACTATACTACCGATATCAAATCAAATCTGATAACAAAACCGGAAACGGAAAACAATTTCAATGTAAAAAGCTAACTAGTACTTATCGAGATCATTTCTACCATTCCGGTGGAATTAGGCACCAATTTCGACAGCGTGCGAATTAAGACCCCACTCGTTACCAACGGGATGATGTCGTAGAATCAGCGAGCTAAATATGTTTTCTGAACCAAATTTACTAAGAAAATATGACAACGTGAAAAGTATGGAGAAGAATTATTTACAAATCTTTTTCAGTGAAAGGATTATTAATGTTTTGATTATATTTTAATGTAAACATTGCAATTTAATTCTTTTAAATAATTTAACGTAATTATTTTAACTTTTAGTCACTTGTTATAAAGTTTCAAACAAAAAGTAATAAAAATTTGTATTAATATAGTTATAAAAAAGACGTGCCGAAATAGTGAAAGGGAGATTTTATTTATAAGTACTTGCTAAAAACAAGTTTTAAAGAGTTAAATAAAGCTCGCGCTCAGAGTTCACTAAATACTCGTTCGATGTGCGACAATCGCCTTCAATGCTCGGTACTCGTAAACTGTTCTTTGCCAATTTTAATGAGTTTCAGAATATCCGCTTACAGGGCGAGTTGGAGATTATTACTTTATAGAAACTGTGTTTCTGTTTAATGGAACCCGAGTCGACCTCACACGTACCAACAAATTTTAATTTAGTTTGTAACAAGCGTCCGGTTCAAACCTTGTTAATTATAACTATCGATTCCCGGAACGCTGTCGTTTTCGCTATCTTCACAATATTTGGTAGTTTCGTATCGATGTAATTGGTTTTGGATTTTGGATACCAGGTGTTCAAAACATGACAGGGGTAATTAAGGGTTTCTAACTGTTTTGCACTTTGTGTGTCGGTGTGTAAACGTGTAAACCATGTTACCTATATTTATTGTATGTCTCGCTTTTATTAAGTATCATATCATACCAATATTATAAAGACGAAAAAATGTGAGGATGTATGTACGTCAACTCTTTCACATAAAAACAACTGATCCGATTTGAATGAAATTTGGCACACATATAGTTTTTGACCTGGATTAACACATTGTATACCAGGATACTTTTCTTCGTGGTAAATAATCAAAGCGAGCGGAGCCACGGGTAAACGCTAGTTATTATATAATACACACGTTTTATATTAGGTCTTTACCTATGAAATTACCGTTCTGCCGTACTGGCCATTTCAAATCAAAATATTTTTTTTGGCTGATAATTCTAATTTCAATTCAATTAAATATAGAATATTTTTTTCTAAAATCGTCATTTGTTTAATAGTTAGTGTTTTGTTTTGATCACATTCGAACATTTTTCGTCACCATGGATACGTTAATAAATCGAGTAATTATGGAGTATAAGTAACATCGTGACATCAAAGCGGCACGCAACATCAACGACGTTTACGGAGCGAACACTACAAACGAACGCACCACCCGTTATTGGTTCACCCGCTTCCGTATTGGAAATTTTGACCTGAAAAATGAACCCCGTGGTCGTCCGAAACTTTGGATGACAATGTCTAATTAAAGGCGATTGTGGAAGCAACATAAAGGCAACCCTAGCATTTGTGGACGACCTCATGGAGGACTCCAATCCTTCAATTCTAACAAGAGTTGACCTTGAGTTCATGAATTAACTGGGAAACTTCTTGCATTGCTGAGAAATAAGTCGAAACGCCTAAACGTCTAAATGTAAAACAATTTTATAAAAAGCCTCATGATAGAAGTAAAAAATATATGTTATCTCAGCTTTTTTATTTGCCAGTATTTTACATCCCCTAAAATTAGCATAAAGGACGCAGCAGATTTATCGACAAAGGAAACATTGGTGCGAGTCTATCTCTGTGATATATGTGTTTGTTTAACATCTGTCATTCTGTTTAGATTTAATAGAAGATTTTCGTAAATATATTTTGGGGAACTTCCTTTATTACCTTCTGTTAAAAGCTCATTGTGATATTTCTGGTCTTTTCTTTTTTTCAATATTTTCAATATCTTTGAATAAATCAACTAAAATTCTTTAGAATCATTGTAAATTGAAACTCGATGAAACAAAAATGCGTTACGAAAGCAGTTGTCGGCGCTACAACTAGATGGCGCTGTATCCCTTCACTAAATCGCGATTACGATTTTACTTCGCTTGTATAAGAGATCGAGTGAAATAAGATGTCCGAATATGGGCTGCAGTGATTACTTAATCGATTTTAGAAAATGCATTAGTCTTAATACCCTTATGCTCAGAAATATTTCATTTTTTATTATTATTTAAATTTTATGTCTACCCTCTGTGTTGTATACGCGCACAATTTTTTCAATTTTTTTTTAGCAGACAAGCACGCAATCCACCTCATGATAAGAGGTTTACGTACATTGGTTTCTGCAACCAACCCTCCACAAAACAGACATACCAGAGGTCGGCCACAGATGTATTCTTGTCAATGAGTACTAAGTTAGAT
Source organism: Cecropterus lyciades (assembly GCA_002930495.1). Classification (NCBI taxonomy): domain Eukaryota; kingdom Metazoa; phylum Arthropoda; class Insecta; order Lepidoptera; family Hesperiidae; genus Cecropterus; species Cecropterus lyciades. The sequence goes on along the minus strand of MOOZ01000584.1, from coordinate 74,734 downwards.
TTTCCACAATAAGTATATCTGCCGATGTAAGGCAGAAATTTTTTTCTGCCTTACACATATATCGTATGTGATTTAACATTTTTTTAACTTTCTTTCGCCCTTGATATAAAATATCAAGCAAATGTAAACTTACTTATAACTAGTAGACGACAAATGCTTTAACTAAGATATTTGGTAATCCGCGTAGCGGAGCGGACACCTTACCGTTAGGCCACGCTGTGGGATCCGGGTTCAGATATCTGAGTGATAAATTTAAATTTCTGTTCCGAGTCTGGATGTTTGTGTTTTTGTTTAATTGTATGTTCATGGCACCACAGATGAAACTCTTAATGTGTGCCGATGAGTATGAGGGCTTTCATATTATTATCTATACTAATATTATAAAGCTGAAGAGTTTGTTTGTTTGAACGCGGTAATCTCAAGAACTGCTGGTCCGATTTAAAAAATTCTTTCGGTGTTAGATAGCCCATTTATCGAGGAAGGCTATAGGCTATATATCATCGTCGAAACTTACGCGGGTGAATCCGCGGGGCGCAGCTAGTGTATTATACAAGACAAGTAAAACTTAAAATTATATCTATCGATAAAGGAAGCCCGGATCTATTTAGAATCTGTGTTCTCGCATCTGTCAGTCCGTTTGAATCGGGTCCTTTGGGAGATTAAATTATGCAAATTGCTTTGAATTTGTCGGCTAATGGTAAGGATGTTCCTGAAGTTATGGGAACCGAATAATTCCCCTCACCGGCTCGCCTGCGCTGAATTCCAAGTACCTGCAATAGAGATATTATTTTGTTAGAAATGGATAATGCCATTAAGTTACTGACCCACGGCTGGGCTGATAGCTGCATATACAAATTGTGAAATATATGTTTTATAATGTGCGAAAAAATGCAAATTAAAAACATCTTGATTTTGGCAATAGTGCCAATTAAAGAGTTCAAAAAAAAAAAAACAGTGGCCCGTATATATATATAATAGCAAACGAGCATGCAATCCACATGATGGTAAGTGGGTACTGTCGCCCATGGACATCTGTAAGCCACCTTATATAGAACAGGGGTTCTATCTGAAGTCAATCACAGATGCGTTGCTACTCCTGAGGACTGAGACGGTCGCCTCGCCGGCAACCACACCATTCTAACGAACCGCAAGAACTGCTTCACGCTAGAAATAGGTGTGGCGGAGTACCACATGAAAATGTATTTACTAATATTATATACAAAGTCGGTTACAGTAACAGTGTCGCGGGTTCAATGGTTTTTCCTATCTCAAAAAATGCTAATATGCATGTGTACCTATGTATGTATGTACATACACAATATATGTACATATTAGTACATATATAATAATGTATATACAAGGGTGACAGTTACGGTAGAGTATCGTGAGTTCAATGTTTTTTTCCCATCTCAAAAAATGTTTAACGCGCCTAAAAAAGTTTTCACTCCAACAATAGCAATAACATCCAATAACAACAATAAAGTACATCAAAATAAGTACACATGTACACAATTACAAATATACACAGGAATGTATTATACCTATAAATATATAAATTACATAAACAAACATACAATACTAGTTTTTGCAATGAAATCAAACCGAGACTAATTTTAAATTGTGCAACAACTAATCCTCTGGCTCCTAGAATGACATTAATCAAAATGATTACTGACATTCCGATTACACGTACAAATATGCAGTGACTCGCGGTTTATAGTTAATCTTACATCTTACTAATATTATAAATGCATAAGTTTGTAAGGATGTATGTGTTTGTTACTCTGTTAAGCAAAAACTACTAGTCGGATTACACTGAAATTTGGGACATATATACTTCATGATCTTGATTATGCACATATATATATATATAAATAAATCATTTAGATATTTTTTTATCGTTTTGAAGTAGCAAACGCTCATGCAGTCCACCTGATGAAGGTGGTAGAACTTTTTGTGGTTCGATTCCGGAAGCACCACCGCCACTTCGTCACAGCAACTTCATTTAAAACAGGGGACTGTCTGAAGTCGATCATAGATCAGACGCTGTTGATGACTGAGATGGTCGCCGCATATATAAGTGAGCCGGCATCTACATACACCCTTTCACCGAAACGCAAGACCTGCTTTACGCTACAAATAGGTGAAGCGGTGGAACCACTGTGGTGGTGTTTTAGCACCTGGTAAAATGTACCTATGTCCAGGAGCTGACTTTCAAGGGCTGATGGACGGACACAAACTAACAAAGCAAGTAAGATAAAAGCTTGTAAAAAGTAGGTTACATGATACACTTCACGTCCCACTAACAGAAATAATAAACCAGATAAATTACTCCCCTACTCCGGTTGCTTAGCGAACAGTGTAGGTTAAGTGTTGCCATTACGTACGCAGTTCATTACTTTGAAACAGGCTGTATATCTTTCAAGAAAGCATGCGAGACGAGCGTTGTTATTAAACAACAAAGATACGATCCATTTACGGGTATGTAATAAAAATGAAAGTTTTCCGTGTTTGCGCATCGTATACAATTGCAAAAAAATCTTTGAGGACTGGATAAAAGTGTTAATATATTTTTGTTTAAAATTTTAAAACCACTGAATAATAACTGAAGAAAATATATTTATATTCCATTTCATTAAGTGATATTTAGTTCTTTTTTCTTTAAATCCACCTTCTCTATTAAACGTTATTACAATTTAAAGTCAGAAATTATTTATCTAACATTTTTTTTTGCATGTAGTGCTAAAAAGAGTAGGTATTTCAAAAAAATACTGAACGTATCGAAATTTCTTGAAATGTATGTCAATTGAAATGTTAAATTTTTTGAACGCGGGTGAAACCACGAGGCACATAATTAAAAACACTACAATTTTTAGGATATTCATCTTAAAAGTAATAGATATTATATGAATCGCTCCGATCGAACCAGATAACTCAGCCACATTTATTTCTAGAATGGAGCAGTTTTTACGTGTCAATGGCAATGTTTGGGTGTTGACTTACAAATTACTTTTCAAGAGTGGCAACGCATCTGTCATCGGTTTCAAATTGAGTCCCACTTCTAAATGGAGTTTGTAGCAAATATCTAACCACTTACCATTGCATGCAGAACTAGGTGTACTGCATCCTCGCCATGATCAATAACCAAAAAACCCGACTGCTTAAAACGAAATTTTTGTTCATAATGATATATATTTAATTTAACGAATATATGATTTTTTGTCTAAATAGTTAAGTAAAGTATTATAATATATATTACTCGCTTTCATTTGATATCTATAATTTTGTGACAGTAAAAAAGTCCCTCCCCTCCCCCCCTTTTTCATCTATTTCCAGGCGCGATTTTTAAAAATTATAATGCCTATGTCACTCTCCAATCTGGTAAGATTCTAATGATATGTCAACGTCACAATCCGTGAAGTCGTTTGGGCTAAAGCGAGTGTCAAAGAAATGGACATACATACAAACATACATACACTCGGAAAACATTACCCTCCTTCTGACACAGTCGGGTAAAAATCCATCCTCGCAAACATTCGCCTTATAATATTAGTAAGAATCGCTAGTTCTACTTTCTATAACATTCATTAGTATTCTACACATACACAGTCACTGTTGCATGAAATAACAACATATTGCTGTGAAGTCCTTATAAGTATTATTAAAGAGAAAAATCGGGGATAAGTATTCAGAAAATCAGGCAGTCCAACTTTAATTAGTTATCTTCCTGACTTGAAACTTCTTCAAACTCCGCTTACATTTTCCAAAAACTATTAGTAACGAAAATTTATAATGGAATATCTATTGGGAGAATCAATTCACCTAAGCCTTTTAAAAATTGGTTCGTTCTAATTTGACAACACTGTTTCTCTATTTTCCATTGTATTGTATCACGAGCTTGATCTTAAATTGTATTCTCGTTGTGTTTTGGCAAAATAATGGGATTGGCTTTTGTTTGTTCAAAACTACTCTGGATGTATACGCTTTATCATGACTTTAAATTTACTTATTGCTTACAATTTACACTAATCACATTAATTAGAACATATTAATTCATAATACAATCGTCCTTGAGATTATGGTGCCCATGCTAGTCTGGTACCAAAGGCTTCAGATTACGATTTTAAGGTGACAGAAACCTTTGTTGTTCGACTCCGGCCATTTCACCTTTTTACTGCCTGGTTACCGTACTGTTTAGCGCTGCTTGTGTTCTGGTTTGAAGAGTGTGGTAAGGGAGACATATTGATTCGAGGCGTTCCAACTTAATTCTCAAGAGTAGTAATGCATCTGTGGTCAATCCAAGTTAAGAATCTGATCCAATCTGATTGATTATATTAACTCGTGTAGTAGCCACTTACCATCAGTAGAAATGCATTTTCGTTGCTCTTTGTACGCTGTAAAATATTATAAAGGTCGATTTTGGAAAGTAATAAACACAGAAACATTCTTGGTTCTTCAGCAGGCAACTCCATTACAGCAATTATTGCCCTATCTATAACAGCAGCGCTGAACGTGAAATCGAAAATTACAAATCGTGAAAAGTAAATTGATAAGTGGTAGTTCGACTGGGGAGGTACCACCGCCACACCTATTCTTAGCGCGAAGCAGTTCTTGCTTTTTGTTGGAAGGGTGTGGTTGCCGGCTCACTTATATAAGACGCGACCATCTTAGTCCTTGGGAGTAGCGACGCATCTGTTGATTTCAGATAGAACCCCTGTTCTTACAATCCGGTGAACTCCATGCTCGTTTGCTACTTCAATCTGATAAAAAAAATCTTCAGAGTAAATAGACATGTCAACATGTACAAGAGTGGCAGTGCCCACTTATCGTCATACGGACAATATCGTCTGCTACGTCAATTTAATAAAAGCAATAAATTTGGGTGCTTAATTTTCCATGACAACCAGAACATATAAAAATCAATATCTTAATTGTCAAAAGTGATTTAGATTAGAATATATATGCAAATGGAAATACTGAACAAACATAATGATAATATAAGACGAGAGAAATGGCTGTCCAATATACCGAGACATTTGCGCGCAATATGGAATTTGGTCCATTCCAAGGAAAGCCTCTCCCGTCGAGACAGGGCCGAAATTACGTGAACAATTACGATCCGATGAGGGATTAGATTAATCAAGCAAAAACATCTTGGGCATCTGTCTGATAGCCGAGGGAAACAAGCGAATGATTGTGGGGAAATAATACATGAAGAGGGATGATGGTGGAATTTCATATTTAGGATAGAATCTTGTTTGGTTTGTTAAAGTAAGTATGTGTCAGAAGCAGGAACTGGTTAATAACCAACACATGTTGCACGTTTGTAACCCATCCGTAAAAACTGTGTTAAAAATAATTTATCCATGCTAATACTTATATACATACTTATTATTTATTGTATTGAATAGTCAATTTGTTGAGGAAGGTTTATAGGCTATGTAACATCACACCATATAAGTTTGTTTGGTTTTTTCTTATATAGTAGCCACGGGGCATAGCTAGTTACACATAAATCAATTTAAATCACAACTAAGGCAATATGTGGTGCGTAAGGATAAAGTTTATTTATGACGTGGTAAACTAAAAAAGAAAAACGAACTAGACATAGGGTAGATAGTTTAATCTACCACTAGTGCATCAACGGTTTCTTCCCACCACCAGCAGTTTCATCTTGAACACGATTCATGCACCTCAACCTAATACGGGATACAACACGTGGAGCGATACGTACCTTACCTTGCGAAACGAAAATGCGTCACGATAAAGAAACAAACTCATAAATGTATAGGGTTAAGTCGGCGAGAGAATCAGATACATTACACAGTATATATGTCATATATGTAACTTAATATTGTACATGAAATCATAAATTATCTTTTAAGCTTGGTAAAAAATAATAAACCTTACATTTATCCTACTATTTCTGATAATTCATATTTCAATCTCTCGCAGGCTACTTTTCAGAAATTTCACTTCTGCCGTGTGAGAATTGCACCAAAACACTTTTTTACCTCGTATATAAATTTTTCTCCATTTACACCAATTTAAACGCTCACAGTGGAACTCGTTCCTAAAATTTCCTAAGACAAAGCTCCGAGGATTAAAATCGTCCAACCGTTTTATTGTTTTGGAATATCCTGGCAACACCCCTTTGCGGTGCGGAGCGCGCTTTGCTCGGGACGACATTAGGTATTTCAGTAATTATTCACCCGAGAATACAGTCTTGCTTATCCTTACTGTTTTCAGGAGTTTCGATATTTTAAGAAATTAGAAATTTATTTATCTTTTATGTATTCTATATTTAAAATTGTCTCTAGTATTATTGATGTGAAAAGCAGTTTTTTATCATACACAATTTTCAGAGAAACATATTTTATAGATTTTAATTAATTACACCATTGCCATGCATGAAAATTTTAACTGCAAGTAATCTATGACAACCCTGGAAGTTAAAATTTATTTCAAGTATTGAGTAAGATAACGAGAAACCCCACCTTCACACACCGGATATCACAAACGGCATCATCTTCCGACGTTATCCCAGTGAAAGAGGAAAAGAAAACATTGGCAGCTCGGAATTGCCCGGCTTATTAAAGACGGCAGCACCAAGCCGGGATCGTGGGAATTAGCGGAGAATAGCGGTGAATATGGACGTGACGGAAAATAACCGATATTTATGGATAGAGTGATCCGAGCTCGGCTTACCGGATCATGACGAGGAGATTTAAATCCGATAGTTTTGAGGCGGGCAACGTTTTTGGATCTCCAGATAAATTTCCCAGTGCGATGTTTAAAATTTGGTATATTTTCTCTTTGTCTTGTTGTTTGTTAAAGCGCTAGTATTTGATCTACCTCTATAAGCACTTAAACTAATATCGCATGAAATCATAGTGACAGTCATGTTGCTTAGTTAATATGCATAGAATTTGGTGTCCTTCGATCACCCCGATCTAACAATGGATTAAACATCTCTGGGTTTGACATTTGTATACTTGTATGCTTACATAGCATGTGTGCATACACGCATATTATCTCCATAGTAGTTCAAATGAAGATAAGAAAAACTTAGAATATTATAGGTAACAAGCATTGAATACAGTCGTTTGCTTCGATAGCACTATCAACCTAAGCGTTAACAAAACAGTCAGTTGTAGATCCTATGTCCACCCAAGCCAATAATAAAACCCTAATCGCAAATAACAACCCTTATTCCGCGGTACTCCATACATTATTCATAGCGGCGGCACTTAATTAATTTATCTTCGGCCCCGCTTTGCCGCACTTCGGTCCAACGAAGCGTTTGATTACGTCGGCCTGTTATGTTGTTGAAGCCTTCCTATATTATAAATTTAAATACATTAATAACATTTGTCTACTGGGTTATTCCTAATTTCGTCAGTCTATCTGCGAATCGACGGCGACGCCAAGCGGTCTATTCTCGAATGTCTTTTGATAATATTTATTCGCTTCTAACGGTTTTCCAAGAGAATCCGATAACCCTGCAGGTCCCAGTACGTCTGTTCTGAAACCCAATTGGATCAGGGAAGTATATTCTTGATCTAATCTTAATTTTTTAAGCTTTTTATATGAATATGACTAGTATGACTACCTAAAAG
>MOOZ01000584.1:9695-28141 GCA_002930495.1 Cecropterus lyciades | reverse complement strand
CGAGGAAGGCTATAGGCTATATATCATCACGCTAAGACCAACAGGAGCGGAGCACCAATGAAGAATGTTTCAAAATCGGGGGTTTATTTTTCTAATGAGATATACAATTTCGGTTAATGTATGTCACGTTACATTTCTTTTAAACGCGGGTGAAACCGCGAGCTCAGCTAGTATATGATAAGAAGAACCAACTGAACGTACCTACTAGCATGATTATTTATGATATTAGAACATTCCGTATTAAAAAAAAGTCGTTAAAATTAGTTTTTTTATGTAAAAATAAGATAAACTAAAATATAACAATGGATAGTGATTAGAAGAAAAAAAGACAAACTTTTTGAGTTTCCAGCGAAATTTCTTTGATGTCGTATTCCGATCTGGTGGTAATGTAAGAAAAATTTACTAACTGACAATTTGTGTCTCCGAAGGCCTATACATAAACAGACATTTCACTTCATTAATGTTATTTTAACAGGTCCTGTAATGAGTCCTTGTGTAAGCCATGGTCACCGCAGCCTAGCTTGAATTATGACGCATTGCGGTTAGCAAGTTAGGCCGTTTTTAGACGTATAGCGTTTACATTCACCTCAAGAACATTAATTTTATTATAGCCAGTGATATATTTTATTACGAAATTATGGGGTAGAAATTAACCAAAACACATTGTATCTGCTTGTAGAAACAATTTAATGAAACGCACACAAGATTTAATTAAATGTGGTAAATCAAGTTTGTAAAGTACAAGATATGCCTAAGAAAGTTTCTGGAGGCGCCCTCAATGCTAATCAGAGTTCATTGGAGTACTGAACGTATCGACATGAAAAAATCATTGAGTTGATGTTTGATACTTACACTTTGAAACATCTATAGGCGCACGTAAACCTGATTGTTGGCGTGGCGATTACCCCACCGTATTATAGCGCCATCTATTACACATTTCTCGGAACTTTTAAGTATCGAATAAAACTAAGCGGGCTGCGGTGTTAGTTTGACTAAGTGCGGGGTACTGTTTGTAGATGGCGTTAATTTCTTTATGCTATATATTTATTTCCTAACGCAATCTTGTCTGTTATGCATATTACCTACTTGTAAGAACACGGTGTTTCACATCTGCCAGGCGTTCTGTGACGGCTATTTTCTTCTCATTGTTAGTAATAATAAATTTTAAATATGGTATAAATTGTGAATGTTGGTAGAATTAGAATGGACCGACTGACCACTTACAATCAAGCGGAATGCATGACTGACTATTACTACTTTACTTTAATCAAAACTACTTTAAAAATACGTTAAAATATATTTATGATTGTAAATACCTTGAAGTAATTTACCAAAACTCAATTGTCTTTGTATATGTACAATATTAAACATATCAAATATCTATAGGACATCGTATTGGTATGTTCTAATACCCGTGTTTATTTACATATATAGCCACTTAGGTACATAAATAATTAAATTATATTTTATTGTTGTCTTATCTACTTTTTCACACTTATGCAATAGACACTTCCGTCCAAATGAGTTCATGCCGACGACCTTGCCCATTAACTTATTAGGCTTTAAAACATATTTTGTAAAGATTTGGATTAAAACCGTAATAATAAACTAAATCTTTAGTGGAATCTAAAAACCCTCTAACGAAGTTGCTTCTGTGTCAGAAATGATTACAAGGGAAGCCGACAACGACATAATATTAGAGGTGTCAGTTTTATTCACTACGGGCGAGGAACGAATAATGTCTCAGCAATTAAAAAGAAGGCACATTTAAAGAAATATAACTAACAGCAGTACTATTTAAATTTGAGACAGACCATAAAAAAGGCATAAAATCGAACCTTTTCATACAAGCTAAAACGTCTATTGCATAATGATGACATTAATAGTTAATATTAACATTTTATATAAAATAAAGCGATTTTCTTTAGAAATATTTCTGAGTGTTATCTTTAACAATTTCTCCAAATATATGAGATCCACTCCAAATATATGAATTTTAGTTACTGAGAAAGGTTTATTCTGACTATGAAGAAATATATATATATATATACATCATATCTACAAAGTTTACATAAAAAAGTTCGATTGATACGCAGCAACACTTAATTTTTAAATCACATTTTAACGATATAATACAATAAAACATAACGATTGTTTTCGTTATGTTTATCAATTAAAGTTCTTACAAAAAAATTAAAATATGTAATTTACTAAATGCCATAATATTTTTACTATCTCAACGACGATAAAATTCATCTTTTTAAAGCCCAAATCAATCTCTCTCTGTAAATAATAGAAGACATTAAACACAAAGTGGCATCAACGTGTGTGATCCAATATCAGTAATAGCTTTTCCATATCTCCGTATCTCTAGAGATAAGATGGCGACGAGCCTTGTTTAGATAATTTAGATCGTGTTTAGATCCCAACCAATTCTATCGGTATATTTGTTGACGCGTTTTAATAAGATCTGGAAGATAGCGATATGAGATGCCATAATAATTTGGAGTTGCACAAGGTTGTTTGTTAGGCCCTATTACGTTAAGCTTAGTAAATTTTATTGTCTTTCATTGTTACAATAATCATAGATAAATTTAATGATAGCTATAAAACGTACGTGTATACAATTTATAATTCGATAAGCCTACACATATAGTTATTTAAATTAAAATGACTTTTGTAAACGTATATAGACAGAAGTAAGATAAACAGCCTTTGCTTGACAACAAAGTAATAACTGCTTTCTGAATAACAAACTCATATGTTAAATACATCGTAAATCCTTAAAGACCTGACAAAGGCCCTAGAGAGTCTTCGGACGAAGAAAAACCACCGCAGACACATCACGTCCATACATTTCCGGCAAATTACGATGACATAGTTCAAAGAGCGACCATAATTTTTATCCCATGATATATTAACGACCCTTGCGGAGCCGGTAAGCAAAATTTGCAATGCGTACGTTGGTGAAGTGGTCATATATCAAGCGGGCATTTAATATATTATTATGGAAACTGACTGAATATGTATGAGGCACCCAACTACATATTTTAAGTTAGCGAACCGCTTACCTTCATTTTTTACCTTTCTGCCGGCCAGTGAAAGCCAGATCTAGCTATCTATCAGCCTTTACTGCTTCTGAGATTTATGTAAACGTTTTTACTACCCGATTTTTCAGGGCCCTGAAGTTGCTATAAAAATGTTAAGAGAATTTTTGGAAGGTGACCTCAGACTCAAATTTCAAACTTTATGAAAGTAAACTTTCGTCCAAACTTTTATTTATGAAAATATTTTTAATGCCGCCGTTACATAAAAATTGAAATTTATATTAGGATAAGAATTTTTTACTAAAGATAATAAAAATAAAAGAATGATCTTAATTGATAGTCAATTACAAAAAAACTAAGACTTTTTATTATTATATACGTTGATATGCAAGTGTTGGAATGTCATTATCAGTATCATTTACATTTTCGTGTCAAAATAATTATGAAGTAGGCGATACACTAAAAAAGAAAGCCAAGTGTCAGCTTATCCAGAAATCCGCGTCGGCCCACAACAAAACATTATAAATATTCCAGTTATGCGCTTCGAACCCACGTTTCACCTTCGTCCCGGGACAAATACTTCACGTGCCGGCGTGGGTCGAGCATCTCTCAAACCTCTTCACTTTCCTCAAAAATCTTGTCGAACGGTAGTAGGTAATTAAGAACGATTTCATATTGTCCGATCCGATTTTATCATCGTCGTGACATGATATCCGGCATTGATAGATTTGATATTTTATAATAAAAGATTTTTCGTACATTTGCATATACTTCACTTTCGTCATAGTTGAAATATTGATAATAAATTAATATTTCTAATATGTTACACATACGTTACAAACGAACGTTACTATAGACAACGTTCCCTTATTTTTCATTTAAATTAGACATATAACATACAATACATATCACATACTGTTTACATGACACACAAATGAGAATTTATGCAATTCTATTCCTCTGCCTAAATCTATATAAATAATTTCGTCGAGGGGTCCGGTAGACTTGATTGAAACCTTACCTAAATAATAAAACATAAAAAAATATTGATTTCGAGTCGTCAACATGTATCCGCAAAATTCAGATTGTCGAGTATATTTTTTTAATTCTAATGGTGCAAATAGTTGCCATATTGGCAACCCGAATGCCATCTTCAATTCCTTAAAGCCGATTACGTAATAACAGGATAAACTGCCATCTAGCGGCGTTATTTACCTTACATAGTTTTGATATTTTATACTAGATGGCGTTGCAAAATTTTACCTCGCATCTATTCTTTCTATTTTCTCTATTTTATAACAGAGTCATTTTTAACACCTGACGTAAAATGTTATAAGTTGGCTGCTATGCGTGTACGTTTGTCTGTGTATCTGTCTGGTACCGTAGCTCTTAATTGGCTGAACCGATTTGGATCCGTTTTTTGTAAGTAAGCATATTTTCCGGTGATGGTTCCTAAATATGGTTTATCAAAATCGGTTCAGTCATTTACCAGATATGAAGTGTGAACTTATAATTAGACATGTTTTATTATTGTATCTACTAGTAAGAATAAGATCTTAATATGATGTGGTGTTATATTGTGCAAATAAAAAGGACAAGATGATTACAAATAACCGTTAAAATAGATAAATTCATTAATTTCATTTATATACATGAAATATTACACTTACCAGAAGAGCAACTTGCGCCAAATCAGCTAGTATAAAATTAAAGTAGCAAACGAGCATGCAATCACTCTGAAAGTAGTCACTTCCACCCATGGACATCTGATTAAGTTGATCTTCTAATAAGGAAGTGAGTCGACAATCACTCCTTTCCAAACGCAAGAAGTTCTTAACGCTAGAAATAGATGTGCTGGTTGTATCTCCCCGTCGAACCGTACTCGATTTACCACCTAGCAAATTATGCAGGTTAAAATCGTGTCGACATTATGAATAAATGTCGTATCGGATAATGTACAAACTTACTAAGTTGAGAGGAATTTCCGCGTGGTTACGCTGAAATTGTCCCGTCACCTTCGGATTAATAGCAAAGCGCTAGTAAATTTTTAGCGCAAATTAGGTAGCTTTATTCCTGAAATTCAAGCTAATGCATTTTTTATAAATCGTGGCTTTAGTAGGAACTTATAAAATTTTGATTTTATGTATATATAACATTATAGACCGATTAAGATTTACAATCGTATACTGCAAGAGTCTTACTAATATTATAAATGCAAAATCTCGTGTAACCAGTAATTTACGCAAAAATTACTGGTCGGAACTGACTGAAATTTGGTACACAAATAGTTTATGACCTAGATTAACAAATGAAATACTCATTATCCTAGTAAACATGACCGTAGTATGCGGAACCGAGGGATTAAGCTAGTATACTATATAATTGCCATGTATTTTTATTAAATGTAATTAAGGTGGTGAAATCATTCTTGGTTACATAGCTACCAAATAATTCTTGTTAAAAACAGTAGCAATAAGCGTCGCTGTATCCTGGTAGTGTTGCAAGCGAAATAAACTTATAACGTATTCCAACTTCCTTTTTAGGGGTATCAACGCATCTAAGGCCCATCTCCGAAATTAATTCTACCTGGAATAGATTACAAATCAGTGGCCACTTAACATCAGATGGACTATGTTCGTTTCTTACTTCTATTTTAGGTATTTAAAAAAGATGAAGACATAAAGAATATTTTTAATTGGAAAACAATAAAAGTACTGAATAAGATAGTCACGGACCATCAAACCATGACTTCTGTAGTCGTAAAAAGAGAAATGCGAACGAGAGAAGTTTCCTCAGGCGTATCACTGACAGTGAATAAAAATTTCTATTTAAGAGCCTCGAGGAAATTACTTCGAGACTTCCGCAGTAGCTTGCGGTTAGCTAGTAATGAAACTAATTTTCCTAGTGTTGGTATCTTCGTCACACAGTAGCATAGCAGTTTATTTCTTTAGAGTTATTTTAAGACGAAAGGCCAAATCAGTGAGTAATTTCGCTTACTCGTTTGTGGAATTTAAATAATGACAAACCTATGCACTGTCATGAATTCTATATAGTCCCGTTTATGGACGTGGGTCACCCCTCAGAATAAAAGTTTTAGGCTTCCGTCCACCGCGCCAAGTACGAATTAGTTAACTTTACACACCTATTTTTTTTATAACTTACCTAAGAGTTCTAAAAAGGGTTCTTGGTAAGAGTTCTATGAAAGAGTACATCGTAGGTTTCTTCACGATGTACTCTTTCACCGTAAAGCAGTGACAATTAATTTCTAAATCGCACATCATTTTAAAAAATAACTGGCGAGCCTGGCTTTCGAACCTCGAATCTTCGATTGTAAGGTCGAATTTCAACCAGTAGGCAAGCTATCACTGCTTTACAATGAACTTAATTGCTTTGCATGTATGATTGACCTCTACTCAGAATTTTCCATGAATAATTCCATGCTTCAGGGAATTCTATTGATGAGACGATCTTAATTGTGTTTGCTAGAATTTTCGACTTAAACACATTGTCGCTAATTGGGACCCTTAAATCCAATTTGATAGAAGCAGTTGTAAACGTTGTCCACTAGCAAATTTTTCATTGTTTGGAGCTATCATCAGCTAACAAACGATAAAATATACCATTAAAGATGGCCACATGAAGTGTTCTTTTTATGAAAAAGAAAAATATTCTTCCATGCATGACATTTATAAAACATAAAATGAACAATTTACTCGTAAATTTTTGCTATCTCCCAAGTGTAGAATAAAAATCTCTAAAGCTTGAAATAAGCTCCGAGCCTTCCAGGGTAGTTTGCGGTTTTCGAGTAATGGAACTAATTTTCCTTGTGTTGCGTTTGTTATAGGGCAGACAGCCCGCGACTCTAATTGCGGAATGGCTGACTTCTTCGCTTTACTTTGCCTGAATTCTTAGCTTGATTGAATTTTCACATCTATTTAAATTAAATTTGTCAATTTATAAAACTCTGCTTGTTTTAAATAACATTATGATTTTAGATTTAAAATAAATATGATTTGTTTTACCTATACTTTTGACAAAACATGTTTAAGGACTCCGAATTCGTTATTAAAAATATAGAATGAAATGTATATTCATATTTCATTATTATTATGTTTTTATTACTTTTTAGGTACCTAAAAGAACCTCGGTATACTTTCATGTTTTTATAGATAGTGATTTTTTTAATCCCTACAATGTCTTTTAACTTTTCATAGTTTTAATATCTCATTAATAGTTTTAAGTTGTGTATAAATTAGTTTTTTTTTTTTGCATTATTTCTATATTATTTACCGTTAAGTTCCCTTAATATATTTTTTGTATTATTTTTCTCCTCCTGTTGCATTTTAGCACTATTGACCATCAATTTTCGTTTCAATTTCATTTGTCTCTTCTTCCTTTTGGTATTTGTAGTATACTTAATTTTCCTTGCATTGCGTTTCCTTCCATAACAGTTGACGTCTTCGCTTGATTAACCGTTCGCATCTATTTAAATTAAATTCGTCGGTTAATTAAAGCCGGGAGTGTACAACCTTTAATGAACCAACCAATTTCACTGTTTTGCGAAATTTTAATTTTGCATTCATTATTTGTTACTGAGTGATTTTAATGGTGATTTAACAAAATAAGATTATATTTTTATCTGACACTACTTTTTATCACTATCGATTATTTTTATCAAAAGAGGAAAATAAGCAGAATATCGTTACTAAGTTATAAATACAATTCTTTATATACACATAAAATATTTTCTACACTAATAATCCAAAAAAAGGATAGAAGAAATTTAGTTCATATGATTTTACTCTAGAATTGTCTGGAATTAAGCATTTGTCAGTCTGCGTCCGTCCGTCAGCTTGTAAAACGTGGTGATACAGATGAGTCAATTGTATTACACTTGCCACCCCTATGAGAAACACAAACACAAGCCTCACGTGGCTTGTGTTTCTTTATTTTCCACAAGTGGTTTATCAGAATTGGGCTCGCTTTTGTATCCCGTTGTATACAACAATGCAAGCAAAATAAATTGATTCATTGGAATAAATTAAGTCTTTGCACCGTATAAATCAGATTAATTACACTAGGAATCCAAAAAAGAAATGAAGAAATTTAGTTAATATACTTTTACCCGACTGCGTCAGAAGGAGGGTAGTGTTTATCGTGAGTATATATGTCTATTTCTTTGGCACGCTACAGCCCAAACGGCTTAACGGATCGTGACGTATGAAATATCATTAGAATCATCTTGATTTGGAGAATGACTCTTAATGTACACATAATGTTAATACTTAATATAAATTACGTGTCACGTTGTTTGTCCGGGGTAAACTCTGGAACTAGTGAACCGATTTAAATCAAACTTGCACACCGTGTGCAGTTTGATCCAAGTTGAAAGATAGGATAGCTTATCTTAATATATTCTTAATAAATAAAAATAACGTGTCAAATTGTTTGTCCGCGATGAACTCCCTAACTAATGAACCGATTTGAATCTAATTTGCACGCCGTATGCAGTTTGATCCAACTTGAAAGATAGGAAAGCTTATATCTATACAAACTATTTGCCATGTTGTATGTCCGCTATAGACTCCTAAACAACTGAACCGATTTCAATACAAAACGTCAAAACGTAACCTGAAAACGCAACGTAAAACGAAGTGGGCACGGGTCTGCCCCTCACAGGCTCATCTCTTGGGGGACGTGTAACTGTCCCCCTGCACCTTCCAGGTGAGGCCTATGTTCAGAAGTGACCTTTAAGTCTTATGGATAGATAGAAACAAATTCTAAAACGTAATTTATACGTATAAGTAATAGTTTCAAATTTACTTTGAAGGGAGTTTGTGTTTAGTCTCCGGAAGCACCACCGCCACACCTATTACTGCCCAAAAACTGCAGTGTTAATTGCTGTTGTGTTTTGGTCGGAAGGGAGTGGTAAGAGAGACATACTTATCTGAAGCGTTCCAATTAAGTCCTTAGAATTAGCAACACACCAGTGGCAAACCTCAGGTATAACAGATCTTCTCTGACGTCGGTTATAGTTAGTACATGGGTGGCAGGAGCCATCAGATGAACTATGCTACTTCAATATTATTATATAAAAAATGGAACTTTCGTTATTTTTCTTTCACTCTTACCCTTTTGTAGTTATAAATCGTAAATAAATTTAGTAATTGAAACGCATGATATGATAAAATAATAAATTATTATGATACTTAATTCAAATCATAACACGTACAGTGAACCTCAATATTACAAAAACAAACAAAACAGGTAAAATACATTGTTCAAATTTCTAAACCGAATTTAGAATGTTAATACATTCTAAAACAAACACACAACAATGGATTACCTTTCGACCATTATTCCGTGATTATGATACGCATAAATTATGTATTACGATTTGGTGAAATTTTCGGGAAAAAATTACTTTTGTTTTTTATAGTATGGAAGTAGTAAACGAGCATGCAGCCTACCTAATGGTAAATGGCTACTGCCGCCCATGGACATTTGTAATCAACACTAGGTAAGATCAAAATGTTCTGGTCTGAAGGGTGTGGTATGAGAGACATACTTTTCCGAGGCATTCCATCTTTGCCCTCGGCGACTTTGATCTTACCTTGGGTTGATTACAGATGTCCATGGGCGGCAGTAGCCACTTATAAACAAACGGGCTGCTTGCTTGTTTGTTACTTCTGTACTATAAAAAAAATGTTAATATGTATGTACCTTCATAAACGCTAGGTGATGGAACGAGTATGGTTCGACTGGGGAGGTACCATCGCCCCACTTATTTTTGGCGTGGAGCAGTTTTTGTTTAGTTGGAAGGGTGTGGTTATCGGTTAATTTACTATGAGGCGATTAACTTACTCCACACAAGTAGTAACGCAACGCACTTACCATCAGATGGACTGTGTCCTCTTTTGTGACTTCATTCTTATCTAAAACGATCTAGATTGCTGAAACTTTCCACAAAGTTTTTTTTGTAAAACGATTTATAGCAATTCTTATTGTTGACCTAATAAATGTAATATGACGACCAATTTTGAGTGGCGAAAAATGATATACGGGTTTTACAAGAAAGTTCCTTATTTGATCCCTGGTTAGGCAATCATCTAAATGATGAATTTAGAATCCCGTTGTCGGTCTGGGTATTTATTAGGCATATATTGGGTCCGAATACCTATGGCGCCATAACGTGGTCGTGTACTGTAAACCTAATTCGAAGGCTCCTAGTCGCTCAGCGTGCTATGGAGAGATTCGCAACGATGACATCCGTAGGCGAACTAAGCTTACCGACATAGCTCTCAAAATAGCAGGCTGAAGTGGCAATGGGCCGGCCACATCGCTCGAAGGACCGATGACCGATGGGGAAAAAAGGTCCTTGAGTGGCGACCATGTTTAGGTAAAAAGAGCACGGGTCGCCCCCCGACCAGATGAACCGAAGACCTCAAGAAGAAAGCGGGGAACCGTTGGATTCAGAGGCACAGGACCTGTTAGAGTGGCGCCGTTTAATGGCGCCGGTTATGTGCTTGTGTTTGTGTGTCCTAAGCATTTATGGTACAAGAAAACCTAATGCGTGCCGGGCTTAAAAATCTTACTACGTAATAAAATAAAGGCTGAAGTTTGTGAGATTGTATGAGTGTAACAAATAAACGCGAAATTGCCGGGCGGATTTTGCTGAAATTATGGCGCAGATAGTTTGTGACCTCGATTAACACATTGAGTACTCATTATCGTTGTAAATGTACCAAAGCAGGCGGAACCGCAGAAATAAGCTAGTCATACATAGGAGTATAATAAGAAAAAAGTCTATACATCACATAAATATATAAGGCATAACAATTAAAAAAGATTTTGTGCTTTTAAACGTGAAACACAACACAACGTGAAAACACAGCTTGTGTAAATCAACGTCACACTCATCACATGTAAAAAAGTTTGTTTCCCATATTAGCATAGAAATCACGAATCGAATTCCCTCACCGAATAATTCCCACACAAAAGGATCAGCCACCAAAATATCATGTTTATAACAAATAAAAACCGACATTACTTACGACTATAATCTCGTAAGACTCGTATTATCGATGCGCTCATACGTTAAGTCTTTGATGTATTGTTATTTCTTGAAATAAAACTCCGCTTAGAAAGGGTTAGGGGACCGTAGATATTGTGTGAGTGGTTTATTTTTTTGGAATTTACCAAATTTTAGCTTGACAATTTATTTCTTGAACACTTCTATTCGTCTATTCGATTTATTAAACGTAACTAATTTTAGATTTTCTTGTTTGTAAATCAAATAATAAAGACAAGAACCGCAACTTAAAGTGATTTAAATGAAATTTTTCACTTTTGGGAGTAAGATTTAAATTATTTTTATTCGATTATAATAAAGATTTTTCCTCAGGGAGTTAAAATGTTTTTCCAAAAAAATCTCTTGAAAAACATTTTTAATTTTTGTGGAATTATTTTTTTATCACAGCAATCTAGAGTAGCAAACGATCATAGAGTCAATACTAAGGATAAGATGTTCACCTCATATGAAAGTGAGGCGGCAACCCCACCCTTTCACCGTAACGCAAGAACTGTTTATTGCTAGAAATATATGTGATGGAGTACCTCCCCGGTTGAACCACACACGTTCAACACCTTGTTAATAACTACAAAGCTTTTTTATGACTCTCACTTCTTTAGGTTTTTATAATTCTTATTTAAAATTGTTTATTTTCATCTGTCTGTTGATTTCTATGGGCATTCTTACCTTACGAAACCGTTCATAAAAAACAAGCGTCCTACAGTTCTTTTTATCGATTTGCTATATAAATGAATATCTTTATTTTACGGAACCGATCTTAAAAACAAGCGGTCCCACAACCCCGTGCCAAGCGCGTGCTAATCCTCCATAAACCGTGGCATGGCCGCCCGACATATCCTGCTCGTGTCGAACGCTCATATCTCCTACAAGCCACTACTGTCGACTCGAATATACAATGTTTTGTATAGACAATACCATTTTTGAAGATATAACTGTCATGTCAAAAGTTGAAGGCACCTTGCAAATGTTACGCGTTGAGCGGATCTGTTTTGCTGTAGTATTATTTTAAGTTGTTTGATTTTTTTCGAAATTTGTAGTTACTGTTGACGCTATTGGCCTTTACAGCTTTGGTGATGAGCCTGAGGATCAGCCAGGACAAGATAACTATGCTGGAAGGATGGTATGGACCCAAGTGCACGTTCTGTGAGGTACGAACCTCGAACTTTAAAGATAATAAATTATATCAAATCGAAAATCTTTTTCTGTAAAAAGGCCTTTCGGCACGGAAGCACAGGCTTTTAGTAATCACAACATTATAAGGAGCAACTAATAAGATAGACAGATGGCAGCTTTGTACGTTTTATTCTTTTATACGTTTTATTACACTATCGACTATACTGTTAACATGTAAAAGATGTAGACAAGACTATTTTAGCAGACATTAATGTTACTCAAGGTGCCTTTAACCGTCAAGAAGGCTAGAAAATCAAATTTGCAAATTTTACTGCGAAATGTTTATCGTGTTAAAGGGGTTTTATGAAATCTCTATGAAGTAGACGTCGGAGTGTAATTCAAAACAAAAAAATTAAAATAAACGCTTTCTACGCTCATAGCCCCGCACTAGGATTTTCTCCTGTGTCGTGGGCACCATGGACACACAAAGACGAATACACAAACACCCAGCCCTACAACAGAAATCTGAATTCATCATTATATACTTCGTTGTAATAAGGTTAGTTTGTTGTATTAAGGTTAGTTTCATAAATATTTCCGGATTGATAAAGTAATTTTCAGTTGAGTGAAGAACGAAAAAAATAATTACGCTTATGATAAGATCACAATATTTCCCGAAAGGCTTCTTATCTAGTATGGAAGTAGCAAACGAGCATGCAGCCCACCTGATGGTAAGTGGCTACTGCCGCCAATGAAAATCTGTAATCAACTCTAGGTAAGATCAAAGTCTCACCTAAGGTTAGCCACGGATGCGTAGCTACTTACATTTAAGTGTGAAGAGAGAAACGAATAATTAACCTAACGATTAGACAACAATTTTGTTCTTCGTATTACTTTAAACATTCGAGTTCATAACAACGTTCACAAAAACTCATTAACTCACAGTCATCCATCCTGATACTTGTGATGTTTTCATTAAACCTTAAACACCCTTATTCAAATGAGACCATAAATTTTCAACCCCTTCGAATAAATCATCTAGTTATAACAAAATAGGTTTAATAAAAAACAAATACTCATTCATCACGAGTTTGTCGACGATATTTTTGGTTATGATAAAAATAAGAAAGCAATTCAAATGCCTTTTCTTGAAATTATTACGAATTGTCGAACCGAAATGAATTGAACTCTAGAGAAAACAATGTAATTTTCGGAACATCAGAGGTCAGGGTAATAAATTCAACATCTGAAAACTCAATTTTAGGTTTCTATATTTTGTGTGATGATTTTTTATTAAGTTATGAGAGTAGGCATGACTAGTTTAAACTTCAATTGGATTGATGAAAATTTTTTTTTACAAAAATACAACCGACTTCAATGTTACAATAAATGTCGGTTTAGTACATAGTATTGAAGTCGGCGCTATTGTACACAGTTCCGTCAAATATATATATATATTCCATAATCCAGCAAAATATATTATGTTGAGCGCAGTTGAATTGACTTCAGAACTAGGTACTAAACCAATATTTATTTTAATTATTTTTACTTTTTTGTAACATTGAAGACTGGTGTATTTTTTGTTAATCACCCTTTTTAGTGACGATACTATTATTAAATTTGCTTAGTGGATACAAATATACGTAATACGTAAGAATATAAAATGAAATATAAATATAAACGTAAATTCAACCTTCAATATAAATCTAAAATTTTACAGTATATATGAACTGGGCACACGCCTACCGCAGGCGCAGGCGCTACCGCGCTCTGCTCGCTTAGGGTAATGTTTTATTTTATGTTCCAACCTATCCTAATCTATCCTACATAAAACGCTACAGCTAAAAAGAAACCTACGTCATAACAAGTATACTAGGTAATTTTTTTCATCATATAAAATTGTTTAATGATCTTTTCATATTCCTGTAGGAACCATATGGCTAATTCTTATGGCTTAGGCTTGAAGTACCCGCATTATCAGAGTTGAGGAGTTGAAGATCAAAATTTTAGTCTTGTATCTCTGCTTCGTAATCTTATTACATATCGGTAAGAACCAAATGGCTAACTTAATTCTATGGTTTAGACTAGCTTCTTCAGAATCGAGGAATTGAAGGTTAATTTTTTACCATATTATTTTAGATTCATAGTTTCATATTAATTGGATTGGCAGAAGCTACGTTATTTTTAATTGATCTAAACACGTGCTTATAAAATCTGAGGGCTTTCCTTGATTTTCCTGGGATCCCATCCCATCGCATCCCATCAGATCCTAACTTGGTGACAATGGGACCAAACAATATTAAAACATAAAACTCGACTGCCTAAAATGACTGATTGTCTGTAGTTTCAATTTATTGTATTAAGCAATCGGTTTTCGTGTTTATGATAATATATTTAATTATATGACTTTTTCTAAAATAATAAATGGTCTTTTTACTAGCTTTCATTTAATGTGTCCCTTTTTACTGAAGCCATATTTAAAAATTACATTTTTTTTTTTTTATAGTATGGAAGTAGCAAACGAGCATGCAGCCCACCTGATGGTAAGTGGCTACTGCAGCCCATGGACATCTATAATCAAAGATAAGATCAAAGTCTCACCTAAGGTTAACCACAGATCGTTGCTACCCCTGAGGACTGAGATGGAATGCCTCGGAAAAGTATGTCTCCCTTACCACACCCTTCAGACCAGAACACAGCAGCGCTACACTGCTGTTATTAGGCAGAAATAGGTGTGGCGGTGGTGCTTCCGGAGTCGAACCACAACGAGTTCTACCACCTTCAAAATTCTACATAGCCTATATCACTCTGCAAACTGAAACGATTCTAACGTTACGATATGTCATATGACATAATCCGTTCCACGGCATCTTAAAAATATATCTTAATATAATTATTTCAATTTTGACTGCATATAGTTATTGGCGTGCACCATAAATTAAACAATGTACATAAATTTTTGAATTGGCATTCAAGAGAGTAATTAGCTTAAATTTAGCATTTTTGGGGCTCCGTACCCTAAGGATAAAAACGGAACTCTATTAGTAAGACTTCGTTGTCCGTCCGTCCGTCTGTCTGTCATCAGGCTGTACAGCCTGATAAAGCCGTGATAGCAAGACAGTTTGAATTTTCACAGATAATGTATTTTTGTTGCCACTATAATAACAAATACTAAAAACAGAAAAAAATAGATATTTTAAGGGGGCTCCCATACAACAAACATAATTATTATATATTTTATATATTTTAAATTAACCCACAGTTTAACGCATGAATGATTTTTTTTGAAGACATATTTCAACGTATTTCCCTGTACATGTATGTATGAAAGCATTCAATACAATGATGGACATTAAATCCGTGGCTAAAACATTGATTGATCATTGGCGCATTGCTGCGACCTCTTTTTAAACGTTGTTTGAATACTAAGCAGAAAAATGTCGCTTTTGGCAGATACGAAAGAGATTAAAATCCATACATATAATCCAAATGAAAATTGACGTGTCTGTACATTATTTATATTTGCAAAATATAATAGTTTGGAAGATTGAGAATAAATAATACTAGAAATTTGAATAATTTTAGTTCCTATCTCGAGGACATCTAGAAGAACAAGCAGGAGAAGGTTTCGTCTGTATTTAATTAAATTGCATTTCCTCTATCAAAGTGTTTTACAATTTAGAGTTGTTTTACATTTTTAAAGCGCGAGTGAGACCGCGGCGCACAGCTAGTATGTAATTAATACAATACTGTTCTTTGTTTTGCAGTATTAATACCGACCTTTTATTTTAAACGCTTAAACCTTAAACGCTTACTGAGGCTCAGGGTCCAAGGATCCCATCCTAAGATCTTAAGAAACTAATTAGCTTAGAAAGATAACACCGACAAAAAACTGACTATTTAGATAATTCCTGACCGAAGATTGAACCCGGGATCAGCGTCAGACGTGGTTGCTACGCCATACGATTCGTCATCATTTCGATCAATCTTAACAATAACCAATTCCCGAAACAAGCAAAAAATACCCCAAACATCGATAAACTTTTTGTGTTGGGGGCGACCCACCTCATTATAACACACATTTGAACGGAATACGATCCAGTAATTCCCTGCTGGGAATAGGCATTAGTGGGTCCATTAACCCTAAAACAGTATCTCATAAATGTTTCCAATACTGTACCGAAATCGGGCACTGAATTATTAATAATAGGCAACTACTAACCCGAATAAAATTATATGTATGCAGGTCACGATACGGCTACTATTATAAATTAGTTGTTTAAGTGTATTTTAAGAAACAAGTTCCATCCTGCGGTTTCACCTGCTTTCATAAATGTAACCTGACTACTTAGTACAACCGAAATGGAACAAGTGATAGAATATGAGCGTCGTTGACGGCGGCTGAGTACAACGTGCGCACATTCTTTTTTTTTGCGAGGCACCCTAATTCTTGTTTAAAATAGAAGTCGCGTAAGACACCTTACCTTAAAGTATGTCATTTTGGTGATTCGCCAGTACAAACAGTCAAACTAACAAACAAAAAAAACAATAATTGTTTTTGTTGTAAGTACTGTATATTTTTCCCATGTATGTATTTAGTAAAAAACTATCATACTAGGTAATTTTATTTTATTTATTAATCTATATAATAATTATATAGATTAGTGTAGATCATTGTCAATAATGATAATTAGTTTTTTGTATATGCATAAAAAACAATATACGTGACGAAACGATAACCTCTTTCCTTTGGGAAATCGGATAAAAATTATTACTTAAGAGTTTTATAAAAATCAAACTCGTATAATATTAAGATTTTATTACATCGTTACTTAGTTACAGGTGAAGTTACTACAAATGTGGTTATTATCAACGACTCATTACTGTTAAATTACTGTTGGAAAAGAAATCGAAACTCAATTTCTAACTAAAATATTAATGGAAAATATAGGAAACTTACATAAGTTTAACATACTTACGTAAGAACTGTAAGCTTAAGGAAAAGTTTTAATGATTTAGTATTCTACTTAGTTCTGCTTTATAACAGTAGTATTAAGAGTTGCCGTGCTATTTTAAAGGAGAGTCAGATACTGTAATATTAGTTTTATGTATTCTAAGCAAACAAACATGCAATTCCCTTGACGGTAATGCCACCCATAGACCTCCGTGATCAACCTTAGATGAAATTAGAATCCTATATTCGGTCGACCGCAGATGCGTAGCTACCCCAGAGGACTAAGACGCAACAGAGTCTAACGGAATGTTAAACTTATTATTAGGCTGAAATACGTAGGTGTAGCGATGCCGTCGGCATCGAATCACAATTAAAAGAAAAACAAAAATAATTGGTTTAAAAACACCGGAGTTATACAAGATTATAAGAAATCGTGTTTTTCCAATGCAGAAATTTCTTCAATTTCCATAAAATGGAACCAATTTTGAAACAAGCCGCATACCACGTTGTTCGGATCGTGTCGGTCGGTAGCGGCATCGTGGAGTTATGCCCGAACATAGATAAATAAAAATTTTAAATATAAAAAATATATATACGTGACGAATTGATAACGTCTTTCCTTTGGGAAGTCGGATAAAAAAGGGTTCTATCACTATAAAAAACTTGTATTTTATTCAGAATATTAATTAATCAACCTCGATTTGAAAATAATTAACATTATGTAACGACATACGAGTACAAAATATGACGTCAACTGCCTGATACCAAATATCTTAATATTATTATAGGATGCCATAATAACTACATTCAGTTTTATTTTAGAAAACAAGATAATAGTAAATATAAAAATAAAAACTAAAATATGATAAAACTAATAACAAAAAAAGCAAACCCGGTTTTTGTCGGATGTTCTCAGTTGAAGTCTTGTTCCGATCAGGTGGTAGTGTAAAAAATAGACAATTTGTAAGTCCCTGATACAAAATAAAGACATTCTATTCAGTTTTGTTCTAAGTTTTAGTATCAAATGCAGACGACACAAGCCTCATGACCACTGGCTCCAACAATCCCAGTGGACACTCGTATAATTGCAACGCTACCCGGCATCTGGAGACCGAAGATTAGAGTGTCACGTGTTGTGAGATATCCAGCTTTAATTTGATTGGAATGTCCTGACTTGATCTAGATGTACTTGGTTTTAGAGTCGGTTATTTAAATTATTTGTATTTTTCGTGATACCACC
>MOOZ01000583.1:257509-269059 GCA_002930495.1 Cecropterus lyciades | reverse complement strand
GGAGTAATGATTTCCTGTAAGTATCTAATTTTTCATGTGTTTCTGAGTGTTATTTTGTTGGAGTGGAATTATTACGATTTAAGTGTGCATTTATGTGAACTTGCAGCTCAGTGGAATTATTTCTTGTGAAGTAATCACGATCGCGATCGAGTTGTACCTTTCATAAACCATCGATCATATCTCCAGGTGGTAGAACTAGTGTAGTACCATCGCTGGAAGGGTGTGGTTGCCGGTTTACTTATATATGAGGCGACCATCTTAGTCCTCAGGTAGTAACGCATTTGTGAAATCTGTGATTAATTTCAGGTAGAACCCATTTTCTTTATGAAGTTGCTTACAGATATTCATGGACGGCATGGATGGTAAACCAGGCCCCCGAACAGGTGGACCTGATGACCTGAAGAAGACGGCGGGCTACCGCTGGATTTAGATAGCGCAGGACGGGTAGGAGTGGTGCAGATTTGGGGAGGTCTATGTCAAGCAGTGGACTTTCAAGGGCTGATGGATGGAAAAAAATAGATAGTCGATCGAATAAAGGGCCTGACTTAGTTAAGCGGTACTGCGTCCGCTGCGACGTTGTAGCACGACTTTTTAAATGTTTGCTCAGCTTTGGGGTTCTTAAATTTAAATTTTATAACTATTGAATTCACTAATTTTCATTTCCCAAAATGGTTTCCTCTTGTCTAGTTTTCACGTCTGAATAGCACCAAAAATTTAAATACTCGTGTGACCGTAATTTATGATTTATTGGTTAAACTATGCGTAAAATATTTAAAATTCATACATAAACATAAAAAATATACGAATATATTTTTTGTATAAATTTTAAATATTTTTGGGTTATAAAATTGGCCATTTGCATTTCATTAAAGTATTCCATCTTTTCGTGTAAGCCCCGTTAACATACACAGCCTTATACAATTTAACTCACACATAATTTCGATATGAACATAATTATATTTAAGTAATGCATGTATTTATTTATTGATCACCAACATAATTTACGCGATAACAAAATTAAAAGAACATTAGTCAATAATACTATAGAAAAGTTAAGTGTATCATAGCTGGAGTAATGATAGGAGGTGAAGACTGTTTATATGATATAGAATATAGAAATCTAATGTATTGTGTATTAACACATCAATTAATTATTAATATCTTAATTAATATGAAATTAGTACATTAAATAAATTAATTAATTTAATTAATTAATTAAATTAGTTTCAATGTTCACATCACGTGGAGTAAAAGGTATTGCTTTTGGGACTTTGAACAACTGTCAAATATTGATATTTGATTTGTTAATTTATTTTGTAAACCGACATTATACTAAAACTATAATATATTTTAAGGACTTATGAATTTACTAGCTTATTCCCGCGGCTCCACCTGCGACGGTCACGTATATCACGTAATGTGTTAATCCAGGTCATACTACCTGTGTGCCAAACTTCAACGAACTCTGGCCAGCAGTTGTTGCGTGAAAGAGTAAGAAACACACGTATATCCTCAGAAACATTCGTATTTATAATATTAGTAATATTTAGTAACTTTCTGGTCTGTCCACGCCTTTTATGTCAAAAATAGTAAAAGGTTCCTATATTATTTGGCGTCACAATACATGATGACACGTCATGACATATGTATGTTGTGTTAACAAGCGTCGCAGAGTAAACTAGTATAACTGATTCTTATAAGTAGTTTCAACATATTATTGACTTTTCAATTATGAATAAATGTAAAATTAATGGAAATTATCGTACGCCTTGGCTTTGGAAGGGCAAGTAATATTTCGTAGTCAGTTTAATTCCGTTGTCCGCGGCCGCCCACCTGACACCGGCGATTAGGGTAACCAAGGTTCACATTCGATATTAATTGGATTCTTAATATTACACATTTTTATTCAATATTTACTAATTGAAAATCTGTCCTCCTTTTTCTTCTAATAGGTTTGCTAACTATTTTTCCATCACTCTGTTTACATGCAGATATTCTTTTGTCGTTTTTCACATTTTACGGTTCGTTTGTAGTGATTAGTGTTTGAGTGATCAAATATATTATTTACATATATATATAGACGTAGAACGTATCATTTAAGACAATGAGACAATTTTTCTTTACATTTTTTGACGCGGCCCGTGTCTTAAGGTGTGGTTGCTAGCCTCGGTTGGGTTACAGTAGATATAAATAAATATATTATAACATATTGTATTGGTGAATATTTTTTCTTTAACTCTGACAGTCAACATGTCTTGATATTAACGAATTCTACCTTAGCAATTCGTAATTTATTTTGGAATGATTGTCTTATGATTACCGATGGATTAATTAAATAATACACTTCTAAAAATATTAAAATAATAATTCATTTGTGTATTCTAAATAGTTTCTGATTTAATCGTGTCCGGTGTTTCTTCAAGATTTGATGGTATTACGGTTTCACTGTAATATTAAGAAAGTAAATCATCCTACAGTTAGGCCGGCCCTTGAAATAATCTTTAATATATTTCCGAAGTTCTAAGTTTTGCAGGTCTTTTCAGAGGGCTCCTATATTGAATTATTGACTTACGTAACTATTGAAAGTCTGCAGGTTGACCGTAATTTTTGAATTACTGGGTCTGCATTGTTTAAGTACAAAAAGTAGAATGTACTGAATGTATAACTGAGTTTAAATTTAAACTAGATGTAATTGGTGTAACGTGAGGTTTTAATAGAAGGTATCTCCGTGCTATGTGCTATTGAAACGCCTCGCAATAGTATGCATTATTTTTGCGTTAAATGAAAACCTTATCACGTTGAATGCGTGAAAACCTTACCACAAAAGATACGAGTATAAGACTTAAACTGATCAGAGGTTATGGCCGTAGTTGAATCATGATGGGATTTGTAACTTAAAAAAACAGTAATTCCACAGAAAGTGCCTTAAAAGTAGCTGTGACATTGTAATGTTACGAAACGAATAATTGCAAAAAAAAAAATAAGATTCAAGCACGTCAAAAACATTCTGTACAAGTGTTTTTCACGCTGTGACTACCTTTTTTTTTTGTTGACTGGGGGGTGGAGAACCTTCTAAAGGTACACCGAAGCTTTGGGAGAGACTCCGGGTTGTGTGGGATTTTTACCTACTAAAACCTTCTCGGTGGCCTTCCTCAGCGCTTGCAGGGGACTCCGGGATCTACTATGGAACGCACCGGTGCCCCCTAGCGCGGCGCCCCTTACGGGCTGCCCCCCTTCACCTTCTGGTGTCTGCGATGACATGCAGCCACATATGCCGCCGTCCTTCTCGGGGTTGCTGGCTGGGCGGTTCGAGCTCCCACTCTAGCCGCCCGCAACCCCAGAAGCCCCAGATACCGCAGCTGTATTCTACTCC
Organism: Cecropterus lyciades; assembly: GCA_002930495.1. Taxonomy (NCBI): domain Eukaryota; kingdom Metazoa; phylum Arthropoda; class Insecta; order Lepidoptera; family Hesperiidae; genus Cecropterus; species Cecropterus lyciades. The sequence continues at coordinate 265,686 of MOOZ01000583.1, read as the reverse complement.
CCGGCTACAGGGGACACGCTGTGACTACCTATGATTGAATTTTCGTGTGTATAGCTACTTAAGAATCTAAATTGTTATTTTATAATATTTATACAAGTTATTCTGTTGATATTTCAACATATAAATAAATAATTTTACGGAGTTTATATAAATATTTTTATTACGTATTGTTTGTAGGTTTATAAAAGTTACAAACTTACTTAAATGCGCGTATAAGGGTGAAATAAATGCATCCTATACGTATATTTATATAACAGTAAGTGGTAGGGGATGTGCGTGTCATTAGTATAACCCTAGCAGAAGGGAAGGTGCCTAGGAAGCAATAGGGATGGGTATAGCGGAAAAACGTATATAAATTATAATAAAATGACAATCTATCTATTAAAAATATGTTTAGCAGGTAGGAGAAAAGCTATTGTTGAATGGGGAAGTATCAGCGCTATACCAACAAATATTTATAGCGAGAAGCAGTTCTGCTTATCGATAGAAGTGTATGATTGGTGTATGATTTATTTACATGTGAGGAGACCATTTTAGTCCTAAGTAGCTACTACGCATCTGCGATCGAGTTCAGATAGAATCCCAATTATATATGAAGTTGATTATTGATACCCATGGGCGGCAGTGACCACTTATTATCGGGAAAGCGTGCCGATATTTTATTGAAATTTTATAATTTTTAATATACCAATGTGATAACTTAATAAAAATAAAAAATAAAATTTACTGTACTAACATTTTAATACAATTCATTATATACAGTTCATTAAAATTAAGCTTGTGATTCCATTTCCAAATTTTTTAAGCTCCTATGTAAAGAAAACTTCAATGTTAGCTAAGTCGCACAGTATTTAATGTTTTATTTTAAAAAAATCACAATTATTTGGGTGTAATATCAAGATCAATTTTAATTAAATTAAATACAGATAAGAATTCAGATAGAAAAATTTTAAATAGCTTCGCAACCCTACACACTTGGAATAAGTAAGGAGTGATCCTCGATGGGTTTTCCTTGATGCTTATAAATGATGGGGGATGATTGTTTGTATCTGCCGCCCTTAAAGATCAACGCGTATTCCATCTCGAAATATTTAAAAATAAATAATACTTATAAATAATAATTTTACTTTGTATCATATTGTAATATAAAGTTTTGTAAAAAACAATCATATGGTTGCCACTAAGAATAGGTGAGTTAATAAGTGACATTATTATTTTTCATATTAAAGCCTTTATGATGAGAGGATGAAACGTTTTCATGGAATATTTTAAACAAATAATCAGACTAATTTATAATTGATTTATTTATCATTTTTATTTAATTTAATCACGTAAAATACTTTAATGCAGGTAATGTACGCGAATTTCAATATCAATTCATTTTTAAATTTTATTTTCCTTTTCTCATTTTCAGTCTTGATTCATTTTGCATTTTTTAAAGTGAAATGAGCCAGCCGTCGGTTTAATAGCAATGATCCATGCAATATTTACCTGCGGTCGGTTACAAGTATACTTTATAAATTTATGTTAAAAATATAAATTATTTTAAAACGCTATAATTTTATTCCAAATAAAATTTAGTTTATTATGCTCTACGGGGACTCATATATTCTGTCAATTAGTTATTTTTGACCTCAGACTGTATTGCCGAATTTGATTGAATGATGAATGATCAATTCAAATATTAATCAAAGGGAAAGTGGCTCTTTAAATAAATAGTTTATTGTGCACATTGTCATTTAAATCATTTAAATTAATCTCAGATTCATTGTTATGAACACTGGAGCAATTTATCAACTAGACGAGATTAATATAATAAAATAAAAACATCAGTATTTGCTTGCAGTGATATGACTCGTTCACATACTGGCGCTAGCTGTTAGAGTGTGTTTCGTTGACAAATACAAATATTTGTAGTATAGATTCTTCGCATACAAAGATTTCGTTTGAAGTGAGTGCTCTGGTCCACTAATTCGTACTTGGCAAGAATGCTGCTCTATGGCCTGAATTTGATAGAAGACCAGTGCCTAGCAGTGGGCCAATAAAAGGTTAAAGACGAATGCTCTAGAAATCCACATATATCCATTCATCCTTATTTACAAGTATGTACAGAACCTGAACAGAAAGAATGATTTACATGTTTGCATGGCCGAAGATGGAACCTGGAACCTTTTGCATGTCAGACGGTTATAACGGTCACTTCCTAACTCGAGTTGATTGGCTGCAATACTTTTCATGCTAGCGTGTCTAGCAATGGGATCTTTCCTCATCATTGATTTATATTAGCTTACTTACTTGACTGCGTCAAATGCGTCTGTATGCATGTATGAATGTTTGTATCTATGTATGTCCATTTTTTTGGCATGTGCTACAGTCCAAGGGGCTTGACGGAATATGACATATCATTAGAATCGTGTCAGTTTGCAGAGTGACATAAGCTATATAATGTATAAATGGTTTTTGTAAATATGATAAAATAGGAAAATGACGACTTTTTTAATACCATGACAATATAGGTATAAAATAAAACCAGTAAATGTTTCATTCTAAAAAATCTTCTATTGTTCTGTGAAATTCTTCTGTATATATTAGGTATACTACATTTTCTTGACAATGTTGACGAAAACCTATTTAAAGCATTAAATTAAATATGTAATTATAAAACAAAAAAATTGCCGTCACGGGACGCCTGGCAGATGTGAAACATCTTAAATATATAGCACATTAAAAATAACGCCATCTACGTACAGTACGTTTTGTTCGATACTTATTAGCTCGGACAATGTACTCGTATAACAGTTACGCATTAATCAATAAATGCCAGCATCGTCACGCCAACAATCAGATTTACCTGCGCCTATAGATGTTTCACATCAAAACGTTTTTAAATAGTCCGGTTTTTTGTTATTTTTATATAAAATATTGTTCGTAATTACGCTCTTACATATTCGTTCACTCAAGCCCAGCGTGTAACACCGGTGTAATCCAATCGCACACGACGATTTGTATTTGATTCCTAATATAATTAGCTGTTCATATCCTTCCAAGAAGACCTACCATGCGGGTATGAATTATGTGTCGGCCGAGAATTTTAATACGGTAGCCGTATGATGCATCTGCATATGGAGCAGATAATGTGATAGAATTGTCGTATGTTCAGGCTCCACAAAAAGATGACCAAATTTCTCGAAGAAAGATTTTAATTTTATCAAATTTTGTTAAATATACGTTAAGAAAATCAGCATTTACTTTGATGGGTGAAATTAAACACTGCACAAAATTAAAATACCATCGTATATCTATGAGTTAAGTGAAAAAGTTTGACATCACATAAAATTAATACTCACGTGTTGTGGGTGATAACGTGTTTTTCAAATTCAAAATTTTAAAAGTTTAGTTTCGATTATGTATTTCATTGATGTTTTATGTCGCACTATAAAGTATTTGGGTCTAGTAAATAAAAGGTGTAGGAAGGATCTAGAAAATTTACGTTTTTACTATTTAACTTATTACACATTTTTTTGAACTCAGTCATGTATTACAATGAGATAACATTTTAACATTTGTTTTAAAGTTCTGGATCTTTCAGAAGTATCTGAACCAATTTACAGCCACGCTACGAGAACGGAATGTTCATTTCTACGTGATATTTACTCTGTACATCGACAGAATAAATATAGTTGGCTGAAATTTACAAGTGGCACCGACGTGTGACATTAATGTTTGGTTATAATTACTGTCTGTCATGTTCTTATTTTTGCTTTATTAGGAATTTCGCGGTAGTGATTTAGAAATGAAAGGCCTATAAACTACCTACAGTGCTATAAAAGGATCGGTATATTTCCGAATAATCAAATAGCGAAAGCGATCATAGATAGGACACTCAAATATACATGTACCTACGAAAAATATTTTGAATAAATATAAATGAAAGCCTTTTACTTCTTGCAAATTAGCAATATCTAAATAATGGGTATGGTATATATATGTGTGTTTATATTTTGGAAAGTATGAATAAGAAAAAATCACTTTAGTTTTTCTGGTGCCCACAAAATAAAACACTATAGTCATTAATTAAGTAATAATATCAAAATTTTATTGTGTTGCGCAATGTCTTGAATTTGATGTGAACACCACTCTATCCAGAGGATGAACAGAAGCGTTCTTTTGTGTATGATCTACACCTATAGCGTAACTAACACATTATACGCGCGGTGTCTATGGGCAAATATTCATCTCTATTAGGGGACTACATTTTTATACCGATATGGATTTTGAAACATATACAGTAGAATACAAGCAGCCTGCCGCTGCTTTTCACATCTGCAATGAAGCTCAGAATGTCATTTATTTTCTACAAATAATTAATCATATAATTATTGCCATTAAAACTCATAATTATATTTAATAAGTAATAATAACAAAACAATTGTACATGTACAATTATCTAGTTAAACAAAAGAGCAGTTATTAGAAATACCGTGCAACATGCAATACGTTATTCGTTAGTGATTGCTGTAAACTGCCGCTTTGCCATGCGACGTGCACGCGTACATAGCATGCATGCTATGTGACAGCCATGTAGCGAAAAGGCGATTAGCTTTCAATTTTCCACAAGCTCTACTTTCAATGGTTGACAATGTATATTTAATGTAACAAAAATATAATAAACGTAAAGTTTAGCTTTTTTAAAGTTTTAAAGACTTTTCACATTTTTTTATTTAGAATTTTATTCGGTTACTTTGGCAATATTTTGATTATATTTTTTTTTAAATATGGAAGTAGCAAACAAACATGCAATTCACCTGATAGTAAGTAGTACTGCTATTAGACGGAAATAGAAGTGGCGGTGGTTCATGATGCAAGGTTTCTACCATGTCTCATAATTATATACATTTCAGAATCTCTTAAATCATACACACGCTTAGACTTAATAAGTAACATTCAGAAATAAATAAGGGCTTTACTTCAATAAAGATTTCCGTTTGAAACAGTCGCGTATGTAATAAATACAGTTAAATTTGTCTTGAAATTTCATTTGATGTTAGGATGTGATGTACAATTTGTAATTTTGAGCCTTTGTCAAACTTTATAATCGTCGTCACCTTATTTATGTAGCAGGATGTAACAAAATTCATTAAGTGCTTTCGGAAATATTTTGAAGTAAAATTTATCAGAGTAGTGATAGTCGAGTGGTTGAAACTGGGTCTTATAATCGAGGGTCCGAGGTTCGTATCCGTAAATTATGTTCATATTATAAATTGATTATCACTGCTTTACGGTGAAGGAAAACATCTTGGGACTTCTTTGAAAGAAAACTTTCTCAAAAGCGTGTGAGGTCTACGAATTCGCAATTGGCAAGCGCAGTAGACTATGGCCTGAAACTCTCAATGTGATAGAAAACCTGCGCCCAGCAGTGGGACAATAATGGGTTGATGTCACAAAATTTATCATAATGAAATATATTTATGCATGTCATGTTTTACGTTTATAGAAATAGACGTGTATGTAAAATAATAATAAAATATACTGTAATAATAAAAAATCATTTTGTAATTTATAGTTAATATAGTTTATCGTTAATTGTAGTTAATATAATTTAAATTTAATCAAATTTGAATAAAATATTCCAGATCTAAGCCCACTATTAAAATACTCATGGTTCTTATAAGAGCATTAATAAAAGTTACCGTTACGTTCCAGTTCACCGTTAAGGTAACAATTAATAATTAAAATTAAAAAAAAACCTTTTAAATGACTAATGACTACGAGTACCTACCGAGCTTATCTACCGGATAGTCAGTGATTACTGCTGTCCATGACAACTGTTACCAAAAGGAAGGAGTTGGAGTCATACCTGTGGTTGGGCTTAAATATTAAGTTAAAACCCTTTGTATAAACGTTATTGCTGTCAATAGAATTTAACACTGCTTTTGTAAGATGTTTAAGGTAGATCCGTTTGTGGTTCAACTCCGGAGACACCACCGCTACACCTATTTCTGCCTAATTGCCTAAACAGCAGTGTTAAGCGCTGCTGGGTTCTGGTTTGATGGATGTGGTAAGGGAGATATATTTATTCGAGGCGTTCCAACTAAATCCTCAGGAGTAGAAACGCATCTGTGGCCAAGCTCAGGTAAGACTGATCTTATATGGGATTATTTCGCATGTCCATGGGCGGCAGTAGCCAGTTACAACATCAGGTTGACAGCACGGTCCTTAGTTACTTTAATATCATAGGTGTAGCCTTAGTAGAAGTAAAATAAAATAGCTACTTTTTGTATGACATCCTGTTGTACATCGTATATCTTGTAATTCTTAATAAAATAAAGCCACAGATGCACAATATATTTAAAGTCCCTATACACACGTGACGAATCAAACCGTATACCTGACATTTAATCTAAGTGTATTTAAAGCAACATGTGATCGACTATTGCCTATACAATACGTGATATAGGCTTTTTTGGTCCATTTAAATGAGAATTAAAGGCGCTGATGAGTCGGCAATCTGATGTACCACGAACCACAAGTTTATCTAAGGATTGAAAATAATGCAAAGAGAAATAACCTATTTGCCTCAGTAATACAGGTCAAAGTCCGATGAGCGATTTTTCTGATACGTTTAACAATGTGTCCGTACGTAACAATCGACTTGAACAATTAATGTTGATTTCGATACCGCTATTTGATTTGTATCTCGGGCTAACTGTAGACGGATCTATGGGAATTGCGCCAATTACATTACTATAAGGCAATCGGTATTGGTAAGGGCGGTTGCAAACGAGACTGTTTGTGATGTCCTAAATTAATACTTTCCTACCTTCTACACTAATTCCCAGAAGGATTTTCCTGTCTCCGGGGTGCTATGAAAACATAAACACGAACACATAATCATCTAGACTCAGAACAAAATTTAAATTAATCATTCAGAAATCTGTCTGGTAGGGGATTGAACACGGCACTCACTGCGTATTAGATCGGTGACCGCTCCGCTACGCGTTAGCGACCGCTAAAAGTGAAATGTTGCGAGATACTAATTTTCTGTTCCTACGTATTCGACTTTTTCATTTCATATAATTCATCATCATATGATTTTAAAAAACGCTTACAAATTCCACAATGAATATATTTTTTTTTATAATGGCATAACATAAAAGACGCTAACTATGTACAAAGCCTAAACTCCAAAGTAAATAAAAGTAGTTGCTATCGTAGCGATCACAAACAATGAGGACTTGATTAGTTACTTGAATCCTTAGGACGTCTTATAGGTTGTACTGTGATTGCATATACGTGTATCGATACTATATGGACTTCTAGGTAGATATATCCTCGGATGTGATGCCGATCTTACCTAGGGTTGATTACAGATGATTATAGGCGGCAGTAGCCACTTACCATCAGGTGGGCTGCATGCTCGTTTGCTACTTCCACAATATAAAAAAAAAACATGATGCAAGTAAAATTCACTATCACAAAAAATATACAAAATCATGGCATTAAAAAAATACAATTACAAATTGTGCTACAATATTACGTGACGTTGTATATGTTTTTTTTTGTTTTAGTATACGAGTGATGAAGATCTGCCAATGGCTTGCTAAATATAATTCCACGCCGTTCCTTGGCATTAAGGTGTCCTCTTCAAACACATTTGTCATCCGAGATGGCCGTTCTAAGGTTAATAATAGTTTACTTGAGGTCATTACGGCGATTTTACTGCTGTCAATCAGGATAAAATAGCACAATGATGGTGTATACGCTTTCTTAATTAGCCATTAGTAATTAACACCTTCGTTTCCGTACGTAATTTCATAAAACAGTTAAGATGGGGTCATTGTAGTAACTTTATGACGTTGGGTGATCTATGGACTAATGATGACTAGAAGCCTGCTTGCTACGTGGTCAAGGTCAAAAAGCGGCTGGAATAGGCTTTGACCCTATCCACTATGCACCTCACAAATATTGAACGCATCAAACATCAATGAAGTGTTTTAACGCCTGTGGCAGACAAAATAATACTTTCTTAATAATATTCCTAGGGTAATATTTCAACTTAAGTCTTTTTAGGTCTGCTGGGCAGAGGCCTCCCCTAATGAGGGATGATGACAATAGTCTGGTAGGTTAAAGGTGGTAGTACGTTTGCAGTTCGACTCCGGATGCACCACCGCGACACA
>MOOZ01000583.1:157796-175160 GCA_002930495.1 Cecropterus lyciades | reverse complement strand
ACAACAATTTTTATACCTATTTTGTATATTACGTTCAACTTACATCTGATTGTAAAATCTATTCAATATTCAGCCTCATCAGAAAAATTATCTAAAGAATATATTAAATTATACAAAAACTAACGTGTAAGTAAGAAGCATGTTTTCTGTAAGCTGCAGTGTAAAAATTTTTCTTTTTAAACGTAGTGAGATCTTAAAGTAGGTCAGATTATATCACAAGTTATAAAATGTAATAACCGCCTTTTATTCTATCCTCATTAAAATTGATCATTAAATGTATTGCGAGGTATAAACGTATTTGTTTACGGCCTGCGTTTCAATTTAAAGTGTTTATTTGAGTTGAAATAATAATTTTGTTTGAAATACTGTTTGAAACCACTACCGTTATTTGATACTGATTGTTTTGTGTAATGACTCCATTTAAATTAACCGGGTTTTATTTCAGTGGCGTGTGTGTTAAGCACTTGTGGAGGAAAAAGCTATGTGTTATTTATTTTTTTACATAACTTATCTAGTAGTAGTTTAGTACTGGTCGATGATCTTCTAACAGAAAACAGAATCTTGACTGAAGCTGATGATTCAATTTTTGATATCTATATAAGGTGATGAATTCATATATGCCCGTAAACCATTCATTTTCAGTCCATTACTCTTATGTTGTTGATCATATGTCTAGAATAAAATTAAGATAAGTCCATTACACTAAATAATCAAGTGTAGACAAATAGACTTTACTTTCCTCTGTGTATCTTTTTTAAAGTTTTTTTGGGCAGGTACCTTTAGGAAGTTTCTGTCATCATTAACGGGAAAGATAATATTTATTATTACAAATTAATAAAAATGTGGATTCAGCACTAAGAGAAAACTTAACACTGTCTACTTAATTTACCAAAGGCGTTTTGTTAGCGTGGTAGATTTATTTTTATTAAAGACAAGCTGAGCCCCGCGGTAAAAAATATGTAACTTGACGTAGTTACATACATCGGCAATTTAAGACCTTCTTATATTATATTTACAATTTAAACATTAGCATTATACATTAGCATTATTTCAGAGATGACTGATAGCAACTGTCATTACCGGCAGTGAACTGTCATTACCGGCTGCGTGCGCGTAAAGCACGCGCGGTTTCTTAGGTTTTAAATTTTGTGCGGAACCCTAATTACATTTTTTAAAATACAAGTAGCCTAAGTTACGGTGTATAACATCAGCTATCCATCAGTGAAAGTCGCGTCAAAATCGGCCCAGCGGTTTCAGAGATTACCCTAGCAAACAGACAGTCAGACAGACAAACAGACAGACAAAAATTTTAGTAATTGATGTTTTATTATCAGTATCGTATATACTTCCATATGCATTTGATTAAAAAGCTGTTATTTTGATATTACAAACAGACACTTCAATTTTATTTATATGTATAGATTAAAATATCAAACGAAACGCACCTGACACGTTGTCACTGTCGTCCATTTACAAGTACGACCTAAAACCGTTTACAGTGCTTAAACTTTTTTCCCTCCCAAAGTACCCGGGCTAATCTTGGGAACAGTTTGTTGATGATATCAGTTCATTCATTGTTTATAAATATTTGTTAGACATGACTGGCCCGTGAGCGGACCGTGACCGTAAATATAGTGGGGATCGACCCTAACGCCTAATTTCAATTGTGTCCAATGGAGCGTGTTCACGACCGTGACTAAACGCATAGCCTTCTTGATCGGCATTTTATATTTATTCTGTCTTAGTTTGTAGTTGTCCGGTTTTGCCAGACGGTCGATAACCGTACATCCTTGTTTTTTTAATGGACGGTCATTTCAAGTTGTCTAAACCAACTAATCTGATGTTGAATAGATTAAGAGTCTTAAAATGGATTGCAAACTAGGACCACAGTTGGTAGAAAGTAAAATTTATATGGAGATGGTGAACCTCATGTATTTGAAGACTACGAACTGTACCGGCGGCAACTCATGAATTGTAGGGAAAGGTCGAAAAACTATTCAGGATATTAAGAAACATGGAGGTAGTGTTAGCCGAGCAATTCTATAAAGTTTTTTCTTATGTTTTATTCAAATATTTTATTCAAGTATATAGATTGACAAATAATGAAAGAAGCATCTAGACTTTGAGGGTGGTAGAGCTATTTGTGGTTCGACTCTGGAAGCAGCAGTGTTATGCGCTGTTGTGTTCTGGTTTGAAGGGTGTGGTAAGGGAGACATTTTTCGGCATTCCCATATTAAACTTAGGGGTAGCAACGCATCTGTGGCCAACCTTAGGTGAGACTTTCATCTTACCTAGGGTTGATTACAGATGTCCATGGGCGGCAGTAGCCACTTACCATCAGGTGGGCTGCATGTTCGTGTGCTATTTCTATACTATAAAAAAGACAGTAGGTAGTATGCTCTTCAAAGTACTATCTTCCTCAACTTTACCTCACATCTTCATCGTCCCTACCTTAAAAATATAAACGTTAAGTTTACCGTTCCATTCTGTTGTTTGCTATAAAAGGATTATTCTGTTGTATACGCAGTAACAGTTTACATTGTACAACATCGTTAAGCATATTGGGAAACTATAAGCCTTCAATTTTATGTAAGCATTAGTTTATTTGTATTATTCGATCGTTTCTATGCTAGAGTGCTATCATAAACGTGCTTAGTTTGCTAACCAGTGTAAGCCTTGGTATTCCCCTCTCCCCGTGTTTGAAACAAAATAAGGGGATTTCAGGGTAAAACTATTAGCTTCGAGAGGTCAAGGTATTTTGGCACATTTCATACACGGAGCACGTTTAGCAATTAATTGGAGATGCAACTGTCCAGTTCATTAGAGAATACAATTGCAGTGTACTGCCATTGAGTGGCTCAATTAATTGTACATGCATATTTTACAGTTGCTGTGCGACTGTTAATGTGACGGAATGTTTAATTGGCTTCCTCTTTCATTGTTGTTAGGTATATAATATGAAGGATTTTATAAATTAAAATGTGGTATTGTCCATGTTTTTATTAACTTTTTATTTAATTAATTGGATATGCAGAATTAGCCTAGCTGTAGATTTTTGCGAAATTAGCTTTAGTCACATATTGTCGTTAGTTTGGGGCACTTGCTTGAAAGAGGAACTAACGTTATCATGTATGGAGAGCTCCAGTGCATTCGTTTTGATATATCGGAGCTTTCCTTATATGCGAAGTGAAGTCACCAAGTAGGTTTTTAGTAAGTAGACATAGTAATTTCACATAACCCGATTTTTTCCCTAGTAGCATTACAATATTTCCACCTCAATAAAAAGGCCTGGTTTTGATAGATAAATGTACATATTACATAAGATGTTTAAATTCAGTCCTTGATGTGGATGTTTGTTTAACATTGCATGACAATGACATGTAAAACAAGATAAGCGAGACAAAATAAAAACATTATAAATATAGAAAGATTTCTGCCATTTAATTAGTCTTGTTGAGTACATTCCAACGGATTAATTGGATCGGATCAAATTAAACGTCTGATCCTATGACTTCTATTTTAATATAAGCCTGTTAGATATCCTCTAACCATTTTGTACTTTATTATCTGCTTCGTTGGAAACATAATCAGTTAGCCGATAATATCAATTTATGAAACAAATTAATGAAATAGGCCTCTTGTGTGCAATTCAAACACGTTCATACTATGGAGAGGAAAGCTAACACTCGTGTTGATTGATTTATTGAGAATTCCACTAGAAAAGCGCTTTTTAATACTCTCCCAACATTTCGAGTTTTTTGTTAAAAAGTTACTTTGTTTGAAATACTTATTTTGTAATTGTTTCCTTATTTTCTATTTTTCGTTATTTCCTTTGTTTTCTTATTTTCTTTTTTTTTTAACTTTTTTATTTACTTGCTGTATATCTTGTAAAAAATAAAAATGTTGCATACCCAAGACGAAAAAAAAATGTAAAAAGAAAATATTTTTATTATTTTAAATGTAAGAAACATTTAAATTTATTCTTCGTTTCTATATCGCGCCAAAAGATAAAACCATTTAAATGATACTGTGACGTATAGTACGCAAAATAAATATGTGATAAGTGAGTAGACATATGATTTCAACGAGATCGTTGAAATGTAGATACATTCCACATCTATTCACATAATTTGTGGTGTTATATAATTTTCAGATAAATGATGCATCAATGATGCGTCTGTAGCACATTACCCGTCAAATTCACTACACGTTATTAGTTTCAGTTATTTTATATTTTTAGTTCCCTATAAAAACCACTTCCATATAACCTAACTAATTATAATATATAATAGTATTTGTTACTATTTCACGTAAAACCACTAGTCAGATTTCGCTGAAATTTGCAAACAGATAATTTATGGCGTAGATTAACACATGCGATACTCATTTTCGTAGTAAACGTGACTGAAGCAGACCGAGCTGTGGGAATAAGTAGTACCTACTTATTAGAAAAATATATTATTTATTTATGTTAGAGCTAAAGAGACCAGTTAACCCACGGAGTCAATTTCTGTAAAGTCCTTATTCATATGTGAATGTCCTAGACTGTTCACGTTTCCGTATTAGCCCGACAGAGTACTGACGTGCTTTAATGAAAGTATGTAACTCCAGGCTAGGATTCCCAATGTCAGTACTGTATTAAAATAGATATGTATGTATGTCATCTGTCATTTTGTTATAACTATTCAAAACAGTATTCATAGCGAGTTTGCTGTGATATGTGTGTATATACTTCTCAGATTTCGCAGCGTAGTTTTCAGAAATCATATTTATGGAATTAATAACGTATTAAGTGAATAGCGTGCTTATATAATAATTATCTCCGAGTAGTAAGTAAAGTTGCAAAAACGGCATCCGGAGACTCAGAGTCCATCTTGTTATTACACAAGTTTCGATTGCTTTTCTTATAATAACTTGTAACCGTTTACCTCCGGGACCTAGTTGTTTGCGTTGCCTCACTTACTTATTAGTTTATATTAGGATACTTTCTTGGCACATGGCGAAGTTAAGGAAAGAAAAATATTAGTTACAACACCATCTAGTGCTGCAATTGAGAAATAAAAGTAGCGTGTGTTTAATGATAATAAGATATTCAAATCAAAATATGGTGTCAAATAAATCATAGCGTAAATCTGTTTTAAGTATGTCCTGTCATGATGCGTAATGTGATAAATAAGAAAGAACAGCAGGGTTGCCGGTTTACATAACAAAATTTTGCCGCAAATTGCCGCAACCAAATATTAAATTTATAATTATTATGAAATATACTTGTATTTTTTCTCACAAATGGATAATATTACTATCTATTTTGAATTCTGAAAATCATAAATGAAATAAATCTTAACAATACTATTTATTATGTTTATTAATGGTAATAAATAATGTAAATTATTATAAGAAATACTTATTAGTTCTGTATTTACGGTTTTAATTTATTAGGAAAACCGGAAATATCGTTATCTTTGTAGATAATCTTTAGAGTCTCAAATATACCTGTAATGAGGTGTATAAAAGTTATGAGAATATTTTTCCATCGGTGGTAAATCCGATCGATCTATACTGGTTCAATCGCCCAATAAATATGTCATAAAATATTATTTTACAATAAATACAGTGGACAGAGACTACATTTGTTGTCAATGTATATTGTTTATGTTAATACCGAAATAGTTAATTTAAGCAACTTATAGATGATGAAATAATTGTCACTTAGGTTTCACAATTTCTCACTTCTTACTATTATAATAAAATTTAAAAATACTCTAAGACTTGTAGTGCATATAAACTCAGTTAATAAAATCACTCATAGCAATGTAATCGTAGTAACGAAAACGTAGTTAATCTAAATTAAACCATAGTTAGCACTTTGAAGAACTAAGATGGAACTCTTCAAGATTTGCACTTACTACGAAAGAAAGCAATTTTTAAAGACAATATCAAAAAATATTTTAATACATCTCCACACATTCGCTGTCCACATGACAGACGCTTACCGCTAGATAGAGATACGAGTAAAACAATAATTCTTTTCATTACCTTCAGCCTTTATTTCACAGTATGAATGGTATGTCTTTATGTCGAGACAGAAAAAATCTCTGTGGGACGCTTTACCGCTCTCTTTATGTCTTTTGTACAATGTATCATTATTAAACCGCGGATAACTATAGATATATAGTCTCCATGCTAGAGGCTTAAGCTTGTCTTGGAAGATTGTCATTAGTTCTCTAGCAAGCAACTTTATAGCTTTGTATACAAAAGGAACAATCGTTTAAAGATTGTTTCTAAGCGAAAAAGTTATTTTTCTGTGATTTTAGTAGAAAATAATTTTAAAATTACTATTTCAATGTATCATCGTGTTTATGATTTACTTTGAGTTAACTGCTATAGCATGTCAAAAACTTCCCCGTGGATCTAATAATATATTATGTTCTCTATAACAAGTAATATAATTCATTTTTTCCACTAAGGTGAAAATTAAACATCATTATAATTATGATATAATTTTCGTTAAATGACCTGAATGAATGGTAACTGTTACTAAATTTTAGTGTAAAACAGAGAACCAATGAATTATTTATTTGCTACAAAAATATGTCAATCGTACAATTCCGCAGAATCCGATTCCGGAGCTTTAACGCTTATATAGTATTTAAAACAAAATTTAAAACATTAAATACATTTAGTTAATTCTAGAAAATAAAAAGCATATATAGTAAAAAAGTGTATAAAAGAGAAACATGTGAATCAGGACTTTTTATTTAGATGGAGTAACATGTCGCCCATGGTCTGTAATTAAGGTCGTATGAGAGTTCTATCCGAGGTTAAAAGAGTTATCTCGCCCGACAAAAACTCGCCCGGTCGGGCGACTTGGCACCTATCGAATTTGAACAATACTTCTGTCGTCAACTCGCCCGACCATAAAAATGTGAGGTAACTTAATACAGTCAACTTCAAAATTTCTTTTAAAAACGTTTAATAGTTTATGTCTGGACTTTAAAATAAAATAAATGTTATTATATCATAATTTTAATTACAGTTTCAATTACAGGTCTATCGTGATAACCTCTAAGGGAATGGAGTCCGCCATTAATACGCAGCATGATTTTTGCAAGGGCCATTCAGCTGGTAATCTTCTGGTATACTTCACACATCGATGGGCTCAAGCCATTGAGAGCAATGGAGAGCCGTTGGCGGTAAGCCTGGACATTGCAAATACCTTTTCCTCGCTTAGCTCCCATCTTACGGTCTCCCCGAGAGATTGTGCACAGGGACAGTCAGTTTTCTGTCTGAGTGGGACATTAAGGTTGTAGTCGACGGGTGCTGCTCAGACACGAGGCCCATTAACACCGGTGTGCCTCAAGGCTCTGTCCTCTCTCCCACTCTGTTCATTTTGCATATCAATAACATGTTGCAACAAACCCGCAACATTCATTGCTATGCAGATGACAGCACGGGAGATACTGCATACGCAAGCCGTGCGAACACCTCTCGAAAAATAGTGGAGTAAAGCAGAATCTGACTTGTGTCTGAAATCGAGAACTCTCTGGAGCGGGTCGCGGGACATGGGGTCGACTTAACCTTGTTGCGTTCAAACATACAGACACAAGTCTGCGCTTTTACCGCTAAAAAAATTCCATTTGTCATAGCACCAAAGTTCCGAGGAATTCCACTCACCATTGATAAAAGTGTGGGGATCCAGGGAGTTGACAACTCGTATGATGTGCAATACTGGAGTCATTTGGAAGGAAAAGCCAAGTTGGCATGATCCAAGGATCCGATAGTTTAGAACCCTTAAGCCTGTAAACCGGCTGTTTTCTTTACATCCGAAATATTTTTTTGTATTTATAATAATATATATCTATTTCGGATATAAAACAATAATAATTATTCAGTAGCTTTATTTTAAGATATAATACAAAGACGTTTTATTTGAAGTCGTTTTTAATATTTAGTTTTTTTTTACTTAACTGTACTTTGTACGAGCGTGCAAGTTGACGACAGCAATATTAGGTAAATTCGAAAGGTACCAAGTCGCCCGATCGAGTTTTTGTCGGGCGAGATGATCGACAAAACCCGGTTAAAAACAGAAGTATTATTATGCTAGTTGTCAAATTTTAAACGAATCGTATAAGTAAGTACGTCGTCAACCCATTATTATTTCAGGCTCACTGGTTTACCGTGCTGACCAAGTGCGAATTGGTAGACTTCACACTTTGAGGAATTTTTAAAGAACTTTTAGGTGTGTGAGTTTCCCCACCATGTTTTTCTTCACCGTAAAGCAGTGATAATGTACTTCTAATACGCACATAATTTTAGAAAAATCAATGGTTTGTGCCTGGGATTTGAATCTTGGACTCTCGAATGAGAGGCCGAGTTTCAACCACTCGGTTATCATTGCTCAAAGTCTCAAGCTCAAGATAAGCAAGTATTCTTATCACAAACTTTAAATCAGAACACAGCAGTGTTAAACATTGATGTCATTAGACAGAAATAAATGAGGCAGTCGCACAAAATTAACCATTATAAAATTAAATTAAATAACATAAAAAAAGAACCCCAACGCTATAAAAATAAGTGTGCAACCATTTAAAAAGTCACAAATAATATGTATAGATGAGCCATCAAATTCGAGCGAGTTACACCTAGATTTTAATTATAGAAATATAACATTTGCTCGTTAAAATTGTGCTACAAAGTCACGGCGCAGGGGTACATGTTTACACACACAGACTCACGAACACACAAACACATACACACACACGTAGACGCGCACACACGCACACACACACACAGCCAACTCACAGCATAATAATATATAGTTTTATATTAAGCTATAATAAAAAACTATAGCTTATAAACTTTACGTTGAAATCCTAAGACTTTTTAGTATGTACCTTTTTTCATTTTGTTCTTATATCTTTAATGTGCTATGTATTGAATTACGAGAGTCACTAAACTATCCACCACTAAGAACTTGGGTACGGGGAACTGGTGACCTGTATTACAGATCTACTTATATCTACATCAGGCACCAGGCTCTCACAAACAAAGTTCAAGGGCGACCATAAAACTATGGTTGACCTTAAGTTCTGCTTAGCTCTAAGTAACTTTGTGAGAGCGAATAAAATATTTATTATTATTATTATTTGATAACCCATTCGTGTATATTAAAAAATATTTGATTTTTCATCACCACTTTCACCATCTATATCTCACAATTGACGGAACCGATTTTGATAAAATATGCTTAACGACCAGCACCCAAAAACCTGCTGTCTAACAAAAAACTGCATCCAAATCGGTGAACTGATTTAACCGTTTAGGAGCGTCCACAGACACACACAGACATAGCAGTCAAACTTATAACACCACTCTTTTTGCGTCGGGGGTTAAAAATAGGACCAAATGTGATACTTATTCTCTGTTATTACCATACTAAACTTTTTAGTTATTTGCTTTAATTTCAGCCGAGTTCTTTGCGCTCTATCCTAATTCTCTTTATAGACCTACTAAGCGTTCAACCTACTTTTGAAATGAACACAAATTAGCGTCACTCGTTCTTGTCAGAAACTTCTAGAACAATCACGCTTTAACGAAGCTATTATAAGTCGTGAACTCACTAGCTTTCGCGCACGCGATATGTTTTTCGGAGCGAGATATTAGTCTTAATTTAACATAAAACTTATTATTACCTATAAGACAGGTAACAGGTTTCTCTCCACAAATAAGTAGTTAGGTATATTGTAGGAAAAACCAATGGCCGAGCAGCAAAAAAGATTGCTAGTACCTTTAAGGAGAGCAATGTTACCAACGTTTTCTACACTCATAACCCCACACAAGGATTTTCTCCCGTGTGGTGGGTCCTACAGACACACAAAGACAAATACACAAATACCCAGAGCTAGAAAAGACATAATCTCAATTGATCATTCAGATGACTGTCTGGCCGAAACGAATCCAGAACTCACTGCGTGTTAGACTGGAATGGCGACCGCTCCGCCACGCGGGTCGTCCAAATCCCCATATATATATCTTTTGTCATAAAATTGATGTAGTACACGAGTGTGCACTTTACCTGACGGTAAACGGCCATCTAATAATGAGAAATAGGTGGCCACAAAGCATAAAAAATGTTTAAAACCTAAATAATACATTGTTTTCAATAATTTCCCTTATTTATGCTATATGAGCCTGTTCAATGAAGTCGTACTTTTAACTTCTTTGACACCTGACAGTTCGCGAAAGCTCAAAGTAGGACAAGAGGATGGGATTAGATATATCGATAGTTTTAAGAAATTTTTATACACATACTTTATAAGTTACAATTCATTGCTGTGTTCTGTTTAGAAAGCTGTAACATTTGAAGCATTCGAGTTTAGTTCATCAGAGTAGTAATACATCTGTCTAACTCTCAGTCCAATTTGAGATTTTTACCAACCATAAAAAGCTCGCTCGCTTGTTACTTTAGTCCTATGAAGAAGGAAGCCACTGTCCTTAACCATCATATTATATAGTTAACTTAGTTAAACAGTTAGCTTTTTTTAATTAAAGTCAACTAGTTAAATAAGATGCGTACTTCAAGAGTAGCATCTTGAAGACGAAATCGGAATAACACAAAAGTCTGTTTTATAAAATATCATTAAAAAACAAATGAATACTCTTAAAATTGGTGTAAAGTGAATATATATTACAATTTTTTTTATATTTTTACCGGTGATTTAAACACCACCTTTATGCAGATCGACCACATTTACCAAAAATTAAACGGTACTGAGAGTATCCCTACCGCACAGAAATTACCGTCCCATCCCTCAGATTGACGCGTTTGAACCGATGCCAGCCGAGACGTAATTACTTCGCGAGCAGTTTGTCAGCCAATTAAACACCTTTGCTTTATTAACAAACCGCACTGAGCGTAAATAGCGAATCAAAGGCTCCGCTGCAATTTCGAATAGCTACTTCATTTACACCTAATAAAGGCTTGCTATCTTTATAAATAGCTGACAGTTGAATTAATATCGGTTGTAAATGTTTGCGCTACTTAAAATAACTATTGTACTTGTAAGTAGCCATAAGTATAGTTACGGCTACTCATAAGTACTTTGGGTACGAGTTTATTGCGCTTTCTCGATATCGCCCATACGTTTACGTGTCCGTACCTTGCTTGCATGGCATTGATAAGCGAAATCATTATCATTTATCATTGATTTTTTATTGTTCAAAACAGGTACACAAAATTGTGTTAAAAAAATATTATATTTTTCTCTCTGCTTTTGTCCATAAGGGCGCACAATATTTTAATAAATAGGTACATGCCAATACTTAATAAAATTATCATTAATATTTATATCATAAAATTGATTACATTAATTCAATGTCAAATACACTTGAAATTATAATTACTAATATCTCATCAATATTGCGCCAGTAGGTATTTAGAACAAAATTATGGATAATAAATTATATTTCAACATAATATGGTTTTATCTTGTAGAAAGTCATGAACTTTATAGTAACATCTCAATCTCAATTTAAAATGTCTAGGTTCAAGAGCTTTCAGTGCATCAGGTAAATGATTAAATAGCAAAGGCGCCATACCATAGATGCTTTTATAAAATTTACTATTTGAGAAAAAATAAACAAAGATTCTTTGAGGAGACGTGACAAACTCGTACTAAGGGTGTAATTTATTGTGTTATGTCTATACTAAGCCGTCTTACTTCACAAGTATCTTTGCCAATTTTCCATGTTATAAACAGGCTGTTTCTATGGAGATTTTCATTCCATGACATGACAATATATAACTAGTTCTCGAATACTAGATTTCTTTTTTTAAATGTCAATATTAGTTCTTGCTTGAAAATTCGTTAGTATATGGGTAGAACCAAATTTACATCAACATTGCTCTTTTGGGCCGCTTCTTGCGGCCAGTTAGTCATCGTTTTGCTGGACAACTACATACAGACGTTTAACATGCTGTTGTGCCTCTAATATACTCCTCGCTAGACGTGCTACCACGTGTGCCTTGAGTATGCAGAGACTACTCCCCGGGAAGAATAGACCATGCCATTTTGAGCCCCGTAACAGCGTCATACGTCAACTCCTGACACGATTCCACGGTTCGACTTGGAGGACAAGGTTGGCTTCATCTACCTATTAAAGAGAGGATTGGTTTATATTTTTCACAGACGTCTTATACAGTCCACATTAATTTAAACGTGTAAGGCCTCTTGGTACCATACAGTTCTTGTCATAGAAAAGCATAGTGTTTTCCAATATACCACATCAGTGAAAAAAAGGGCTAGTATAAGTAGTAAGATTGTATTTAGTCCATACGAATGGAGTCGAAAGTAAAAAAATATAAATGTTTCGATGAACTATTTAATCGATAAAATAAAATTACGGCCTTAAAATAAATTTGACCAAGACACCCCATGTATCTCACTCACTGATTCTTACCCAATTCAATACAACGTATGTATTATAGGGACATATGTCGTACATTAAACCCGACAGATTAGAGCGAACCTGTCACAATACGACTCAATGAATTTTGCATCTGTTTACACGGATTAAATTCGTACGGATGCCCAAAATTAATTAGTTCTACCTGGGACGTGTAAAAGGAAATGCGGTGGTTCCGTAATCTTAAGGTTTTATTACAGTCGTAAAAGGGATTTTAATTAAGGGCTGACTTTCCTCCTTTTAATAGAGATGGGTCCCTTGATGTGATGTCGTGACGTGCCTTTGGTATACACGGAGATTGCGTATCTGAACTAAAAGGCAGGAATTAGGACGGCCCGCGTGGCGGAGTGGTCACCATACCGGTCTGACTCGCAGTGGGTCCCGGATTCAATCCCCGGCCAGACAGACATCTGAATGATGAGTTTAGATTTCTGTTCTGGGTCTGGGTGTTTGTGTATTCGTCTTTGTGTGTCCATGGTATTAAATGATAGGGTTAAAGAGAAATAATACGACAAATGTTGTCACTAAAATCTTGATCTTTAGAAACTCTTTATTATAAATTGTTGTTGTTAGGTGATAAGTTTATTTAGAGTATACATTTAGCGATTCCCCTGCTTATAAAAATGCTGCATTCTTACTTTATGCTAAAATTATATAAAATCCCTTTAAAATTCCATAGTTCTCACTGTAAATGTCTGTGAATTAAAAATCGATACAAATGTTTTCAATAAGTTTGCATGAAATATGCAAAAACTATTTTGAAAGCAATATTCATTTTTGAACGCTATGGTTAACAATTTAATTTATTTGTATGGACATAAATAAAACGAAGAAATATACCTTACCCTAAACATATTACCGTAACACAAAATTTAATTAAGCTCACGCCACAGCATCCGAACTTGGGAATCGGCACCGAGCCGGAAAGATCTATAATGATACGTATTTAATTATTAAAAACAAACGAAAGATTTTGAACAACAAACGTTATACTAAAATTGATTTCACTTTTAGAGTAGAACTGTATTAACTTTTACTTGTACAATAAATTGATAAAAAGATGGACCATGGACTTCTGTAATTAATCCAAGATACGTATTACCTAAAGTTGGCCATTGATGATTTACTCTACCCCTGAGGACTGAGTTGGAATACCTTGAACAAGTCTCCTTTACCACGTCATTTAAAGTAAATGTATATATGTTGTAAATAATGTAGTAAATATGTATATGTTGGTTTAGTATATACACAGTACATAATACGTAGTAGGCGCTTACCGTAGAAGATAATAAGAAATCGAGTTATTCTGATTTTTTTTCAATTTCCATTAACTAGGACCCTCTGTGAAACTAGCTTCATACAATGACGTTTCAATCTTGTCAATCGATTGCGGTATCGGGGAGCTATCACTAAATCACACAAACATACACAAAAAAAAAACAAATATACTGGAAGAATAGATAACATCTTTCCTTTGGGAAGTCGGTTAAAAATAAAAAGATTACACATACAGCACAAACGTTCGTGCACTCTATATTAATACCCACCCTAACATCCGGACAGCACGCGGCCAAATTAATATTGTTCCAAAAGTTTATGGAACGCGATCATTCGAGAATTTTCCAATAATCGAACGGCAGATGTCAACAAAGGAGGCAAACTTCCGAAAGAGTTGGAAAGTAATATCGTAGGAGCTGAGTCAATAATAAACAATGGGGCGTTTGATACACTTGTAGAACTAATAACGATGCTCCGTCTATATTAATGTGATTGAGACGTCTGTTAGTCGTAACCAATATATTTTGAGGTTTTATTATATATATATTAAGTGACTATTTATTTTGAAACATTACTGTTTAATCAATTTACAAATATTGTAATATATTTTAATCAATATTTCGTTAAGCTGTATTTGTTTTGGAAATATCAACCGTTAATAGCATTAGGACATAATAAATAAATTCATGGACATATAATAAATTTTATGGTTTAATGAGCAATATCTAGAATATCAGCTTAAATCACTGGATTTAATGAAAATATATCAATAGCAAAATATAGATAGTATTTAATGATGTATGAAAATTACGCAAAAAGATGTATTTAATAATAATAAGATAAACAGCAACGCCGTTGCTACTGTTAACTAAAGATATTTTTAGTTAATATAATGTGTAAAATTTAGTTACAAATAAAACTGTTACGGACGGATTTATTAAGGACGGACGTTGGTAAACAATAAAACATTATATACATGAGAATTCTTGATAAAAAATGGTATTTTTTATGCTATTAATAGTACTATACTACTAGAAAAGAAAAGTAATAGAAAAAGGAATTTCATAATATAGTTACACGTTTTCTTAATATTACTTTTATGTTGAATATTAAACATATATTTACAATAGGTCTATTGTATGATTAGACTATGAGATGTCTTGCTATTGAACCTACGATTTATTAATATTTGATGGATCAATTTAAATATATTATTGCTTTCCGATGTCTGTGCCGTAGTTCAAGGGCTCCTCTTACTTTGAAAATAGTGCTATATGTATAACCCAATCTTAATCAATATACAAAATGAGCTACATCTAGCCTATTTCTTAAATTTTCGTCATTGAAATTGGTAAATAGTACGTACACTACTATTGATCAATGAATTGGAGTTGGAAGATCTATTAGGATTTATAGTCACTTATAAAGAATTCCAATCAAATAAATAGTAGGTGGTACGAACTTCACCGGGTCATCTAGTAAACTAAATTATCAATTATTGCTCACCGATGGAGCGTCAAATAAGGGTCCTAAATATTACTAAACTTATCCTTACTACCTTCCCAAATCCGCAATTAATGACGAACTTGGAAGTTGCTAAGTTCCAATGAACCAATAAATTGTCAATGACTTCTTAGAGTTCAGTCAGTTGTACTCGAAGTTTGATAGCGGATAATCTGTTTATTAATTTAGAGGCAAATGACTTCCTTGGACCTTTGCGTAAAGTGGCGAATGAACGATTAAATTTGCATACCGGTAGGTTTCAAAGCGAATTAAGGTGGAGTTGGTGAGTTTCTAAACATTGTTAACTTGTATAGTTATGGAGACATAGAATATGTTTACTCTGTCGTATATGTTTATAAATATTTGTTATAAATAAATCAAAATTAACACTCTATTTAAGAAATATTTATAAATTAAGATCAATGAAATTACAGTGACTATAATCAATATACCACTTTCTATGAGTTTTAGGTGCACAGGTGCACTCTAGTGTACAATTTTCATTTTCTTTGAAGCTCAAATTTTGTTTAAAGATAAAAATACATACAGTCGAACACAAAATATATTTTTCAAGTAAGTTGGAATTTTAATTAGTGCAAAGGGCCAGACAAAAAAAAAATGTATTGTTTTCATATACGAGGTACAAGCAGGCTAGAAAACTTTTGTAAATCATATTATTATTGTTGATTAAAGATATACTGATATATTAACAATTTTTTTTAAGTTTTTAGTATTCGTTTTTAAAAAACATTTATTGAAATTACCTTTAACGAACCTCAAGATTCATCCATTCCTATTTTTCATATACAGAAAAGATTCGAAGATACCCATAAAAAGTCATAAGAGTATGTGTATAATGAAAGATGTATATGTATCTTAAAGATTATAACTCTCACCTACAAGGGTGGCTGTTTTTCACAAAGCCGGGACAGAACGAACTTCGGAAATGAGATTTCACGTAACAGTTTTTTGGAGGTCTTGCGTGTCGGATTGTAAATAATTAGCTCATTCATCCACGCTCCCTGGCTTAGCCATTGTTTGTTTTGTTACAATTTGTAAAACGTCTTTCTTTATCCGATAAATTGTCAACAGCTTGGCCAACAATAGTGATGCTTACATTCAATCTTGTTTCAATAAAATTCCCATTATTCTGTAATGTTTGTAATGGAAAATGTGACGTGGCTATGGGCGGAAAAATAATTTTATTTGAAGGTTAAAATGATTCTTTCTACTGTAGTTTATAGTCGAGAGTGTTATATTATATATTCTATATTATAGAAGTATATAAGTATATTTTTATAAACGGTATGTTTTTCGCAAAATATGCTACTTTATAAATACCAGAGTATGATACTCATATCAATAATGATATGAGTATCATATATGGGCTGTATAAACAGCCTACATGATGTTAATTGGTCACTGGTGTGAATTTTTTACAAGGTGGTAGAACAAGTATAGAGCTAGTAGAGCTATTTTAGCGTTTCGGTGGAAGAATGTGATGCCGATTCCCTTATTATTCCTGTCTATGGACGGCAAATCATATGCCATCAGGTGGACTGTAGGCTCGTTTGCTATTTCCATGTTAAAAATGGCATTTCTAGGGATGAAAGTTAGAACAATTTGAAGAAAATAGAACTTGTCGTAAGCGACGCAGACAGGTCTAAGGTATGTTATAAAAACCTATTCAAACCTATTTCACACGAATAACATTTTTGTACTCAACTTCAAGAACGACTAAGTATTTTGAAAATAGATCCTTCTTTGCAACTATTATCACGTAAATTTGGCGCGTGTTAAGAGTTTGTTGCAAATAAATAAATAAGATTTATTTTCCTAACACACAAAAATTTCAGCGCTACATCCGGTGATATAATGTACCTTTTTTGTTTTTTCTTTTTGTAACGAGGGGCAAAACCTTCACAAGGGTTGGATTTTTACCGCAATAAAAATCCTCCCGGTGATCGTCTTCAGCGCTGTATGGAAGACTCCGGGATCTCCAACGGAACACAACCGGAGTCCTCCGAGCGCGTTGCCTTTCGGGCTCTTCCCGGTGAGCATTTACGCTAATCGTGCCTTCAGATGTTACGACGGCTTGCGACCATATACTGGTCCTGT
>MOOZ01000583.1:144049-157736 GCA_002930495.1 Cecropterus lyciades | reverse complement strand
AATTAATTAATTAATTTTCAATTTCTATTTGTAATACCAATTAATAATATTTATAATCCCTGTTGCTTTGAATGCAGTCGTCGCTTTTAATTGTACTGGCGCTTTGTGTTAGTTTGTGACTGTATAATAATTAATTTAAATTTAATGGTGTACAGTATGTAAGCGATCAATAAATAAATAAATAAAATTTAGTACCATCAATTATTAATATTATTGTTTTTATTTATAATATTTAAGTAGCAAATAAGCATGCAATTCATCTGATGGTAAGTGGCTCTTGCTGCCCGTGGACATCTGTAATTATCTCCAGATAATATCAGAGTCTTACCAGAGGTTGGCCACAGATTCGTTGTTACTCCTTAGGACTAAGTTGGAACGCGTGAGATAAATATATTTCCCTCGCCTTACCCATCAGACCAAAACACAGCAGCGCTTAACATCGCTGTTATTAGGCAGAAATATATAAATGTGGTGGTCCTTCCGGAACCACAAAGGGCCCTGCTACCTTCAAAAATATTGCCTTAAAAATATTGCTGAAAAAATATTGTTGTAAAAATTATTATTGTAAAAATTATTGTACATATTACATAAATGTGTATTTTCAGATTGTACTTTAACTTTATTTGTTAGTTATTTGTTACCCATCCACATAGTTCAATTTATAATACTCTGAGACTAAATTGGACCATGGAATAAATTTAAATATTTAAAAAAAGAATGCTATCGAACGTTCAAAAAACAAAGCGTTAATTTAATTAATATATTCGAAATGTTGGTTGCTGGCGAGTAGGTCCAGATGGCTTGATAGCGTTATTAAAAAGAATAATTTTAAAATACGAACGGCGCGCCACAGTAAATATAATGTACACAGTAAGTCAACATCATTTAGCGTTTTTAAATTATAGTCAACGATTTCATTATTGGAGTAGGTAATTGTTTGTGTCGTAATACTAGTGTCCAGGATTGCTAATAATAAGCAGGATGAAAGCTTAGTGATAATTTGGGATATTATGTCTAAAGCTTCGTTAAAAAACCTAGATATATATATGATAATTTTGTTATTTGTAACTGTTAGGACACATAAAAGTTGTTGATATAGTGACCACATGTCACTGCTGGATGTACGTTATAATAACTGGAGACATTCCTGTTAAAAAGCAGAAAAATCGTGGCAGTGGAACCTTTTATACTTAATAACGGCAGTTATATGCCGTTCTTTATTGAAGTTCGATAGGTGTGTTAAGGATGACATAAGTATCCGACGCCTTCTAACTTACTCCAGAAGCGGTACTTCTATGTTAACGTCCGGTAAGATTCTAATCTTTTCGGAGTTAATTATACCATATATGACATGTCCGGTAATTGCAACTTACATTCATTACTTACATCAGCTGGACTGCTAGCGCATTAGTTATATGTTGATATATTTATTTTGAAGTGAAAATCTGTTGGTGGTGAATAGCTAGCTATACGCGTAAAATTTGTGTATGAAGTGTTTTAAATATGAATAAACAAAGTGCATTTTTTATTGATGAAGAAAGTGATAAAAAAATAGTGAAAGAAAATGAGTACTCTATATACATACATTTTATTATTATCACAAATGCAGTATTTTTTGTTTTAATTTATACATAATATTGATATAAAATAACCTATTTTTGATATTAAAATTAGCGATTTTAATTATTATATTATCTATTAGTACCTATGTTATTTGTGTATAGGTAATACACATTAATGCCGCGCAAAGAAATTATATATGATATTACATCTATATAAATGTACATCGCGCGAAATTCGATTATCAAACTCTTAATATCGTTTTATTTTTGAATTAATATTTTGGTGTGTAATTACACTATTTATACCTAATTATAATTGCATAAGTTGATAAAAATGCTATGCAATAGCTTTACCGCGGCAGTCCCCGAGTGCCGCACGTTTTTATTAATTCTACATTTAAAAAGTGGCACCGCCTTCAACCACTCATTGTCATACGTATATTATTATGTATTGTATGTACTTGTACCTCTATCCCGACTACTCTACATCCGCTTGTATCCCACATCGCACGGTGCGTTCGGTCGCGTGATCGCCTCGCGTGTGCGCCGCCTCAAATTAAACCGCGCCGATAAGACAGCGCTCACGACCGACGCGTCTCTTTTAATTACGCACCCTACACCTTGTCAACCGAGTTATCTACCCCTTTAAAATTTAAATTCAAAAGCTATTACTTGCCTATCCACACTGCTTTGAGTAAACATTCAGTTTTACCAATTAGCGGCAAGTGGCTTTTGACGTAAGAATGAGTCATTAATATATTACCGTTGTCATTCCTATTAACAGTAATTTAAGTATGTGGGTAATTTTTGAAAGCTTCATTTATGTTAATTTTTGATGATACTAGTCTTTATTTTAAAATTTAATGTCTATTGATCCTTGAGTCCTTGTCTTTAAAATCTATTACTATATTTCTACATTGATTTCATGATATCGATAATTTTGATTTTTGATTGATTTAATTTATGCTTCGAGCTAGAGCGAATGCCCCAAAAACTACAGTGAGTATAATGGTAATAAAACAAAAAAAGGAAATTAATTTATATGTATGTATGAAGGATAGAAAATATCCGCAATTCAAATGTTTCGAGCTCGGCTTAAGCGCAATAGAAAAAATTACATTCTTCGTATAGTTTTATTTTGTCTTCTTAATGGGGCTTTTCTTTTCTTTATATTTATTTAAACTAAAAAACTAGTGCGGTTCGGGGACGTACCACCGTCTCTTCTATTTCTAACATGAAGCAGTTCATGTGTTTCGTTGGAAGGGTATGAATGCCAACTGACTTGAACCGGAAAATCGGGTCCAATAGGCAAGGTCCGGTTTTGCCAAAATTTTAAAAAGTAAGATAAATTAAGAATAACAAAAATTCAATAAGTATTAACTTTTCGTAATTAGTAATAACTTTTCAGTCAAATCAAAGTGACTCACGGTGCACCTCTTTACTATCCACGGCGCATACTTTGGGAACCCCTGCTCTAACCACTCTAAGTGTGTGTCATAGTCAAAGGTTGATATGCAATCTTCTCGCGGACTGACTGGTTTATCCTAGGTTTGACCAAAGCCCTCAAGCTAACTCGGAAATAAATTTCAATTTTGGCTTTTGACTAAAGTATTCTTAGGCATGTAATATAACCTAGTTCATAACTTTTCAGTCAAACGTCGGAAATAAAATAATCTGTTTCAGGCTTTACCTAGAAGCGACTGGCAGACTCGGTCAAACTCCGAGTCGACTGTACTTGTAACACGTTTAAACAAGTTTACGGTTAGTTTATTAGGTAAGGTTGAAACATAATATAAAACATAAAAGTAAGCGAACAGGGCGTGGCAGCGCCCTGCGAGCGGGTGCTCCTAGTTCATATAAACTCAGACCTAATCTTTATTCACCTTAATACAATTTATAAAAGCGTTGTACTTTGTGGCTTAGGTTAACAAGGTTGAATGAATATTTGTTATTATCATTTCCCACCTAATTTATCCAAACCTAGTCCATCATATTTAAAACGCTACAGCTCAACCTAATTCTAAGCCATACGACTAACATGTAAGCATCAAATGCCTAACTCTCACGGTTAAGGCATTGAGTATGAATACATCATGAGGGTTGAAGAGTTAATGGTGATTTTTTCCGTCTAATGTCTCTGCTTTGTAATCTTATTACATATCCGTAA
Organism: Cecropterus lyciades; assembly: GCA_002930495.1. Taxonomy (NCBI): domain Eukaryota; kingdom Metazoa; phylum Arthropoda; class Insecta; order Lepidoptera; family Hesperiidae; genus Cecropterus; species Cecropterus lyciades. The sequence continues at coordinate 154,007 of MOOZ01000583.1, read as the reverse complement.
GCACCAATTGCCAAACTCATATGACTTAGGCTTACAATACCCTGCATCGTCAGGTTTGAGGAGTTGAAGGTCAAATTTTTCATAATATGGATTTGCTCACTATACTTATTATATCCATAAGCATAAAATTGGTAGCTTATATGGTTTAGGCTAGCAGTACCCACGTAGAATCTACGAAGTTAAACTGGCCAAACCCCGATTTCATTAAATTGAGTTTTGACGTTTGTCTACACAAATTAGTTTCTCCTAGGTTTGACGAAAATTCTTCACTCAGAGGTCGAAAAACTTCACTTGTTTGGGCTTTTACAAAGACTTTAAGTCAGTGCTGAGAATTGACTAGTCAAACTAGACTTCGAGGATTGACTATAACATATACATATATCTAAGTGTGATGTTAAATATCTCAACACATGGCCTGGCAATTTAATTTACATTTGAAGAAATTTTCAGAGATAATGATTAATTTACCATTAATGAAATATTGACGTATAACCATTAATTTAATTCACATTTAATGACATTTTCACATATAACGATTAATTTAATTTACACTCAATAACGTTTTCACGTAGGTACAGCGAATAATCTAATTTCTATTTACGATATTTTTGTCTTTAAATAGATTTTTTCTTCTTTTTCGTACTTTAATCTTTGTACTTATTTAACTTTTTAATACACAATGGACTTTTAGGAATAAATGAATCATCGATGTCGCCAACAGTGTTGAAGCCGCCACCTCCGTCGTGTCGATACTTTTGCTTTTGTTGCGATGGACCGATAGGCCTCCTGGCGTATGGGACAAATTTTAATGTCCTTTTAAGAACAGAAAGAATTTTCTAATCGCTTCCGATGCATTTTGAGTCAATTAAAATTTTATTTCATTGTTTAAGTTGTGTTTTTCATCTGCTTCGAGTTTACTTTCGCATTTATTAAATTGATTTTGAATTCCATAAAAGATTGAATGTCATAAGAGCGGGAATACCTACTCAGTGTTCTTTGTACCAATTTATAATATTTATTCAAAACAATCACCCTTTAAGATGTCGTCCATACATGGCTATATTTACGGTTTAATTTTCGGCTATTTTTTCTTTATAATATTGGAATAACGACATCTGTAATGAGATATTAGTCAAAGTCTTACCTGAGGTTAGCCATAGATGCGTTGTTACCTCCGAAGACTAAATTGGAATGCCTCGGATAAGTATATCTCTCTTACGACACTCTTCAGATCAGAGCACACCAGTCATAACATTGCTGTTCTTAGGTAGTACTATGTGTTGCGGTGGTGCTTCCGGACTCGAACTATAAAATGTTCCTTCGGTTTCCTAATCGTAAGATCAAGACCCTTGATAGAAAAACGAGAACACGGTTTAATGTATCGCAATCTGCCATAACTTTGATCTCCATGGCGTTCCACGGACATAACAATATTCATTACGAATACCAACGGTCACCATTTCGCGCAATGGTCTAACTTATTGCGATTCACATTTAAATATGGCGCCTGAACGATCTAATTTCATGCCGGTTGGTCCATTCAACGCTCGATTACGGAAGAGCAAATTGGAACATCAATTTTCGGGCTAAGGTCTTTAGAGCTTTTCCTAAGGACCTCGTATATGAGTGGTTCTCAAATTATTGTCTGCCCACGTGTTTCTGTTGCGCGTACAAATTTTAATATTATTCATATTCACATTTGTCTCGTCTGTAAAATGTAGTCTTTGTATGAGAGAATGTATTCATTTTAATGCACCGATCGTCATAAAAATATATTCGTTACATTTAATTAAGTACGTAAAAATACGACTATTTTAATTAATTCGTCAAAATTAGTTTTTACTACAAAAATAAAAAGTACAATTAAAATAATATAACAAGAGGCATGTTATAAGACCTGTTTTATATAGATTTTTAAATTACATTTACTGATTCCATGATTACTGATACTTCTCAAAATGTTCTTTCAAATGTTCTTTGTTTGTTGTTTTTTTTATGTGGGTCGATATGTGACTACAATTTTACAACTAGAAATATCTCGGTAATCCTACGGCTTAGTTTTAAAGACCATAACGTAATAATAACACTAACGTAAAATGTGTTTCTATAGTAGGAATAGTGGGTACTTAAGCGCCTGTTTTTAGACAAACAAGCTCCAACTCAAGAGGCAGGTTGAGTACAACTGTCTTACACGATGCTATTGTCTGGATAAGGCTGTTATCCTATTATTGCGTGTAAACCGACTTTCTATTTCATAGAACGAGCTTTTGGAACAACTGTGTTATTGCTCAAGTTTATTTTGATTGCGATGTTAGAATAGTAATAACATCCCTTGTACCTTAAGACTAACGTATATTGAGTTTTCGGCAACCAGAGTCCTTATGTGCGCGCTGCCTCATATACTAAGAGGCTGTATTTCTATGATTCGTAGATATTTTTGTATTTACTTGTTTATTTACACTTTTGAAACATTTTAAATTAAGGGTTACAAGGGTAAAGAAATGCTTAACGGCTTTCTTTGTCAGTCAATCCTGGGTAATGGGTACAAGGGTAAAGAAATGCTTAACGGCTATTTTTGTCAGTCAATCCTGGGTAATGGGTACAAGGGTAAAGAAATGCTTAACGGCTTTCTTTGTCAGTCAATCCTGGGTAATGGCGATAATTTGTGGTAACCATTTAAATAGTAAATACAAACTTTTACTTACTAAATTTGTCATACAATATAAAATATATTTATATAATACTAGCTGCGCCCCACAGTTTCACCCGCGTATTAGTTACTACAAAGAAAACTAATTTATGTATTTATTTGGATAAAAATAAATATTATATTTATAAAAACAACTTTGCAAATAATGCATTATTTTGGAACAAATTTGGTTAGCATATACCCTTGTACCCTTGTACAGTGAGTTTACCTGAAAAGATAGACATATGCTGTCGCTGACTTTTTTAGAACTTTTAAAGGCGATCAATTCTGTCATATATATTTTTTACGAAACTTTAACCGTTTACGCAGCGCATGCAACGGAAGCTCTCATTAGAAAAAAAAAACGATTTTGAAATATTCTTCATTGGTGCTCCGCTCATGTTGGCCTTTGCGTGATGATATATAGCCTATAGCCTTCCTTGATAAATGGGCTATCTAACACCGAAAGATTTTTTCAACTCGGACCAGTAGTTCCTGAGATTAGCACGTTCAAACAAACAAACAAACTCTTCAGCTTTATAATATTAGTATAGATAATAAAATCGTATTAATGCATAATACAATAATTACAACAACACAAGAATTGATTTGAAATGTCCATAGAGTCATGACAGTTATAAATAATGTTCCCGCACAAGCCTATTGAACGTGCTCCTGCATGTGGTTTTTCTAATGTTTTCGGGTAGGGTGTTTATTATATCTACAATTGATTTATTCCATAAAAGTTAATGTAATTGTTCTAGATTTAAGATACTCAAAACTGTTTTATTTCATAATATTAATTGTCATAGAAATATTTTTATCACTTTAACGATTTTAATCATGCAGAAACACCTAAGTGCTCAGTTATGGCACAAAACGCTTTTCAAGTAAGAATTCTGAAAAGATTTAAATCAAAATATAAATAAATTAAAGGTAGTGGAACCCTTAGTTCGAGAGTCACCAACGCTATACCTATTTCTGTTTTATTATATAATAACAGTCGCGCTATGTATTTTTTGAAGGATTTGAAAAAGTTAACAAAATTACACGCGACCCTCCAACGTACATATCAGGAGTATCATTCACGCATCATCATCATCAACATCATTTGTGTTCGACCTTTAGCTAAAACTCCAATCCTATCTGAGGTTGATTACAGAGGTGGCCATTCACCATCAGTGGGACTGCATGTACCTATACTTTAATCTATACAGATATGGTTTATATGAGTAAGAATATTTATCTTTACAAACAATGTTTATATTACTAAAAATACTTCTATTTTATAAGGCACATCTTGTCTTTTGCTCAAACAAAGCTCTCTCTTCCACAGCAGAGCTCAGAACTCGGTCATTCTGGCCGCTTGAGATTAGCTTCTTGAGAGCTATCTGGTAATTCCACGGAGAATAAGCTGTCGGGACGTCAGATAACAGTAGTAGCACAGGACCTCGGAATGACTGGTTTAATAAATTCACTTATTGTTATATAAGGGGATTTGTAAGTTTATTCCTTTTGCGAATAAAAATAGTGGTCACAATTTGGTTATAATCAATTAATTTACTAATTAGAATTATTATTGGCCTTGGATGGATTTGGACAAACAAAGAAAAAAATTACAAGTGGTACTGAATTGTTTCGTCCTATTTATACCTATTTATTTATATATATATAAATGTCACTTGATTGTCCTATTTATTTATATATAAATGTCACTTGATGACTATTTCGCGTGTACCATAGTAACACAAAGACGATTACCCAGAACGTTAATTTATGATCATCTGTTAAATGTGTAATAGACCAGGCATTGAACCGAGAACCCTTTTCCTCTAATGAAAAAAATATTTATTAATACTACTAATACTAGGTTGTTTCCGCAGTTCTGCCCGCTTCGGTCTACGTCTACAACGGTTATAAGTATCCCATGTATAAATCAAGGTTATGTCACTATCTGTGTTCCAAATTTCGAAATCCGACCAGTAGCTTCTGCGTGAAAGAGTAACAAATGCCTACATCCTCACAAACTTTCGCAATTATGCATATAATATAAGTTAGAAAAGTTAGATTGTTATTAAAACAATCATAACTTAAGATATTACCTAGTAATTTATTAATGATTGTAAATTAAAATTAAGGTGGAATTAATCCATTTTAATAATATAACAGGTATTCCCGATGCGTGTTTATAAGATTTATCCGCTTTGATCGTGGTCACAGCGAAACTGCGGTGGTTCTCCTACCATCGTTGACAAACATTAGTTGTAGGATAAGGTGGTAGAACTCTTTGTGGTTCGACAAGGGAATCACTATCGCCAGATCTATTTCTGCCTAATAACATCAGGGTTATGCGCTGCTGGGTGTGGTAAGAAAGACATACTTTTTCTAAGCATTCCATGCTAGTTTTCAGGGGTAGCAACGCATCTGTGGCATAACTCTGGTGAGACTTAGATCTTACCTAGGGTCCATTACAGATGTCCATGGGCGGCAGTGGCCAATTACCACCAGGTGTACTGCATGCTCGTTTGCTACTTCCGTACTATAAAAACATCTATCTACCCTAGGCATTGTTCGTATTTTTTTCTTGGTTCCATATCGTAAGTCACAACACTTACGTATTATTTTATTTTCTGGTCTTCGCAGCAGTTATTCACGATCGCGACTACCTACCTACTTATCACCGTCCAATATAACATCCGACTGTGCAGTACATTCCCTTGAGTTCCTACCTCACAATGCAATCGCGGAAATGACAAAGAACTTTGAACTAGGAGTTGCGGAAATAAGAATTTATTTTTCGTTTTCCGCCCACAATGTAGGATATGTTTTTACTAGTTTTATCTCTTATAAAGATGTAGAATTTTGTACATTTGATCAACCTTGATCTAATCGGTCAGATTTGGAAGAAGGTATGTCTTTTCATCCCTTTTGTACACTTGACGTTGGTTGGCCATATATATGTTTTTTTAGTTTTAATATAGAAGTAGCAAACGATCATGCAGTCTACCTGATGATTGGCATAACCACTGACTGCTATCGCCCATGCCTATATGTAATCAACCTCAGATAAAATCAGTCATCTCAGGTTGGCCACGATGCGTTGCTACTGAAGGCTTAAGTCGGAACGCCTTAGATAAGGATGTTTCCCTTACCACACCCTTCAAAACACAGTAGCAATGTGTGTCGATGGTGCCTCCGGAATCGAACCGCAAAGGCTTCTACCACCTGTTTAATGGTATAGTGGTACTACGAAAAGTGTGAATAAACATACCATATGTTTATTCACACTTTTCGTAGTATAACCAAGCAGAACTTCTGCCGTTAGGCTGAAATAAGATAATGCTGTTGCGGATTATATACGAACTAGCTGACACGGCGTTAATTAAATAATGTGCCAAAGTTCTATAGCTAAAAAATATACAAAAAAATACTTTAGTATATTATTTTGATCCATTTCGTAGTTTTTAGCCAGCGTTTGCAATGAAAGCACAAAAAATGTGTTTATTTACGACATGGGTGTCTTTTTAGTAAATTATATATGTATTGAACCTTCCTCTTGAAACACCCTATCTATTAAAAAAATCGCATTAAAATCCGTTGCGTAGTTTTAAAGATATTAGCATATATAGGGGACAGACAGACAGCGGGAAGCGACTTTGTTTTATATTATGTAGATAGCTATTTACCAATTAGCATGGTAATTATAATGTATAACTTATGGCTTTTTTCAGTTATTTTGAAGTACAATAAGCTGACGCATAAATATGTGTATTGTACTAATTTTACGCTGAAACCAAGTTCAATTCCTGGCGAAGACAGTAAATTTAGTAATCTAATAAGCATAAATATAATATGAGGCAAAAATCTTAGTCCTCGGGAGTAGCAAGGCCTGTGATTGATTTTATATAAAACCCCTTTTCTTTATGAAATTGCTTACTTTTTTATTGTATGGAAGTAGCAAACGAACCTGCAGCCCACCTGATGATAAGTGGCCACTGCCGCCCATGGACATCTGTAATCAACCCTAGGTAAGATCAAAGTCTCACCTAAGATTAGCCACAGATGCGTTGCTACCCCTGAGGACTAAGGTGGAATGCCTCGGCAAAGTATGTCTCCGTTACCACACCCTTCAGACCAGAACACAACAGCGCATAACACTGCTGTTATTAGGCAGAAATAGGTGTAGCGGTGGTGCTTCCGGACTCGAACCACAAAGAGTTCTACCACTTTAAACTACTTTATCCATGGGTGGGCAGTCATCACTTACCTGGATGGATTATACACTTACATGGACTGCATGCGTTCTGAGTACCTATAAAAAATCTATCAAGCTAATTTTCATAATCAGAAGCTTAGTGCCTATGGAAGTTTGATTTTAAATCGGCGGGAAACAAAGACAAAATAAGTGGTTTTTATTTTAAACACGAAAAGTCATGGGTACAGATTATTAAAATATGGAAAGAACCGAAACATTTAATGAAGACTGTGATTGATGTACGGCGATCAACACAACATGGCGCGTCGTAGATCAAACTGTGCAGACAAAATTCGCCTGTAACACTTTTAATTTTTGGACGAATTTGTTGTTTTTTTTATCTTTTTTTTTAAACACGCTTTCTACACTCATAGCCCCACACTAGAATGTTCTCCTGTGTCGTGGGTGCCATGGACACACAAAGACGAATACACAAACACCCAGACCCAGAACAGAAATCTAAACTCATCATTCAGATTTCTGTCTCGCTGGGGATCGAACCCGGGACCCACTGCGTGTCAGACCGGTATGGCGACCGCTCCGCCACGCGGGTCGTCAGGTATTAAAGTAGCAAACGAGTATGCAGCCCACCTGATGGTAACTGGTCACTGCCACCCATGAAAATCTGTAAGTACTTAATATAAAACAGGGGTTCTATCTAAAGTCGGTCACAGATGCGTTGCTACTCCCGAGGCCCTGAGATGGCCTCATATACCTATAAGTGAGCTGGTAATGACATCCTTCCAGCGGAACACGAAAATACTTCACGCTAGATATAGGTTTGGTGGTGGTACCTCCGCAAAAGAACTATGGTTCTACCCCCTGTTGTGTTCATTTTATTGAATACCAGCTTATTCTCGCGGTACTGCGTGCTTCGGTCACGTTTACCACGATAATAAATATCTTAAGTATTACTAGGTCATAAAGCAGCCAAAATTCAACCACTATTTATTACGTGAAGGAGTGACAAACATACATACATCGTCACAAACTTTAGCATTTATGATATAACAATAGCAAGATTAATCAACTTAATAGATAAATTAATTTGTCTAATTGTAATATTAACTTGTCACTCTTTGCCTTTAAAAAGGCAATTTCTAAAATGTAATAGCAAATAAATATTCTGTTTATGAAACATAATTTAATCTAGCCTGTTGTTATCTTGTTTTTAGTGATGATCTTTACATCAACAATGCATGTGATGTTAGCCTATAAGTGGTCGTTCATTTGCTGTCTAATTTATAAGATTAAAATATAACAACCGTAGGTTAACTTTATGAAATAAATAAATACAATAAATAAATATTAAAATTGTATTTTACTTTCCATTTTCATAGCGAACGGAATACCAAATAACATGAAGACACCATTTCCTTTTTTGGATGCACCGTGGTTTAACCCGCGTTTACAAATGTAACACAATTGTAGGTTGTAATAACATTTGATAGATTTTAACGTTTTAAGGAGATAAAAACTAAATATCACCTGACGATACGAAAAATCCCTTAAATAAAATTAATTACTTTTCGTTTGATGCTATTTATTATTACTTATTCTGAGTAATAATAAATAGCATAGTGATAGCCGAATGGTTGTAACTCAGCCTCTCAATCGAGGGTCCGAGGTTCGAATCCCCGGCACGCACCACAGATTTTTCTAAAATGATGTGCGTGTTAGACGTTAATTATCACTGCTTTACGGTGATGGATAACATCGTAAGGAAACCTACACACCTAAGAATTCTTCAAAAAAGTTCTCAAATATGTGTGAAATCTATCAATTCGCACCTTGTCAGCGCAGTGGACTATGGCCTGAAACTCTCAATATGAGAGAAGACCCGGGTCCAGCAATGGGATAATAATAGGTTGACGGTACTGTGAGTATTCTGAACAATTCCTTTTTTGAACACTAAAAATAAAAACTTATAAATAAGTAAGAATAATTAATGTTGTGATACTCAGTTATTATTGTTATATGATTGTAGTATTAAACAAATTAAGTATATTACTAATATACAGGTCAATATATATAGGTTAATATATTTTAAGCATAGGTCAATTGTTAATCACGCTATGATTTTACCGGAAATCGTTGATCATAATATTAAATATGTGGGGTGATGTTCGGTTTGTTAAGCTGAATATTTGTTAAAGAGTAAGGATTCGTCCAATATATAGTGTTAAGCATTAGCGTGGAGATGGCTTTTTTATTAAACCGAACATAACGCAAAATACAACTTTATAGTTGAACTTTAATGTTCAATTGTACAATATTATTAATATAATTTTTTATATTCAATTGTTCAATATGAAGAGATAACTTCTTTAGGCGCGTTGGGCATTTTTTGTACATGACGACGCGCGTGGTGGAGCGGTCACCATACCGGTCAAACATGCAGTGGGTCCCGGGCTCGATTCCCAGCCATACCAGAAATCTGAATGATGAGTTTAGATTCTGTTCTCGGCTTGTCGTGTCCATGGTACCTACGACACAGGAGAAAATCCTAGTTTGGGGCTATGAGTGTAGAAAGCGTGTTTTGTGATGGGAAAAACCATAGAATTCGTGGCACTGTTACCGTAACCAACACCCCTGTATGTAACTATATTGTGTATGTACAACAGAATATTTACTGACGATTCAAAGAGATTTATTAACGATTCAAAAAATATACAGTTTTCACTTCTGTAAGCACTCCCGGATTGCCACTGTTTTTATGCATTTGAATGTCTTCAACTAAAGATACTTGCAAGATAAGAAAGAAAACTTTATAAACGCCACAAATTGAATAGATCTCGTATACAGAAAACGTATGTCATTAGCGATCTCCCTACCTTACCTACAGCGGAGTTTGTCACTCAAGCTCGCCTTCACTCATCAAGCTTTGTCGAGATAAAAATAATATGTAAGTATTAAAGATCATTAGCGCCTCGTGGTGATGAGTCTTTTATTTTATACTGCATATTTATTGCTATGAGATTTAGCATATTTTAAATTAACTAGTTGCCCTTCGC
>MOOZ01000583.1:117735-137798 GCA_002930495.1 Cecropterus lyciades | reverse complement strand
TGACACTCAATGGGCTCCAGATTCGATTCCCAGCCAGGCAGACATCTGAATGAATACTTTAAAAATTCGTTCTACTATTTGCTTCTTCATTCATATGATAAAAATATGAGTATTATAAGTGAATATACTAGTGTTTTGCTTTTTCTAGTAGTCGTGAATATTAACTCGTAATAGATCGAAATATCTGAATGAATACTTTAAAAATTCGTTCTACTGTTTGCTTCTTCATTCATATGATAAAAATATGAGTATTATAAGTGAATATACTAGTGTTTTGCTTTTTCTAGTAGTCGTGAATATTAACTCGTAATAGATCGAAATATCTGCGCTGAGCTGTGGAATGGTGGATCCTACGGAATATTCATATAATAGCGTTTGATGTTGGAACTTTTCGCTGTTATCATACTTACAGTGTTATATTTTTATGAAATTATTCACGGTTTTATTTTTAATTCTCGCAGTCATAACTAAGTATCATATGCATTAAAATAATGAGCTTTTAGCAAACATTTGAAGTGTATAATGAATTTCCATCATTTCTCACCCGACTGCGTCAAAAGAAGGTTATTTTTTAATACATGTATATAAGTTTGTATGTATGTGCAACTTTGTATGTATGTATGTGTATGTGCATGTAATGTATGTCCATTTCTTGGGCACGCGTTACAGTGAAAACAGCTTGACAAACTGTGACGTAGAAAATATTATGAGAATAGTCTCAGTTTGCAAAGTGACATAGACTATATAATTAAAAAGACGGCACCTGTAAATAGGGATAAAGGGAAATGACAAATTTTTCGACTGTAAAATGTCGTCTAAAAAAGTTAGTCAAATAGAAATTGAATTTACATGTAAACAAACAAAATCATACGAGAAATGAAAGCTTATAATAAATAATACTACGGCACTTAAGTTTCGTCTTCAAGTACACTTCTATTGTAAATCTGACTGTATGAAGGCGGAAGTCAAACCGGAAACTTTCCCGAAATATCTTTTGGCAGTCTCCTATTATTGTGTAGAAGGGGATTTTGACATAAATAATCCGTTTTAGTTTCTAGGTAATAAAAGTATGACATCAAATTGTATAAATATATAGAATTATGGAAATGTTTTAAGAAATAATGGTGATTTATCGCCGCTTCTTTTTTACAAACGAAATTTCATTTCATCATATATCATATCGACGTCATTTTAATTTTGAATGAATATCAGCAAATTTCGCTACGATTTACAACAAATTTTCTTAGCCTTAAGATCGGGCATATATAAGTACATTAACGCTTGAAACGCCAAGCGGATTACGCTTGAAACTTATGTTTTATGGCCTACGGGTAAATGGTGGTAAGTTAATGAAGTTCAGTATCTATTGACAAAGAAAATTTCCTAATAATTCGAAGAACATGGTGATTTGTAACCATTTTCAGGGGTAGAAAAAATGTTGTAACATAACATTTAATATAGTATAAGAGATTATGCATATTATTTGAACTTTTTTTTTCATAACTATCAAAATATTTATCGTCTACCCATTATTGTCTCAACTCTGAGCACGGATCTTCTCCCAGAACGGAAGACTTTTAGGCCATAATCCACCGAGGTGGCCAAGTGCGAATTGGTAGACTTCACACGCCTTTGGGAACTTTTTTGTAATTCTCAGGTGTGTAGGTTTCCTCACAATATTTTCTTTCAACGTAAATCAGTGATAAATAATTTCTAATACGCACGTTATTCTATAAAATATATTCAATATAGTCTAAGTGGTGCGCGCGTGGGGGTCGAACCTCGGACCCTGGATTGAGAGGCCAAGTTTAAACCATTAGATGAATCACTGCTCGCTACTGCTATTCTATATATATTAAATATTTTAATAACATAATTGTGTTATTTTGTTCAAATTTCAAAATTAAACAATTAGTTAAATGGTAATTAGATTGTCAATAACTCTGCAATTAATGGCATTGCCTGTCTATTAGAGGAAAACATTATTAGTCGGATAAATTTACGCTTAAATAAATAATATTACCGTAAATTAGTACACATATTATATTTACTTTGAACTTTAAGTTGATATATCAATGTATATATATCACAAGCATAAACATAAACGCTTTCTACACTAATAGCCCCAGTAGGATTTTCTCCTGTGTAGTGGGTACCAAGGACACACAAAGACAAATACCAGATCCAGAACAGAAATCTAAACTCATCATTCAGATGTTTATCTGGCCGGGGTTCGAACCCGAGACCCACTGCGTGTCAGACGATGGTGACCGCGCCGCCACACGGGTCGTTATAATTCTTTTGTCAATTTAATTAAACAATATACATATGTAGTACCATGCAAGAGTAGTAGTAACAAGCATGGTTCGACTGGGGAGGACCTATCGCCATACTTATTTCTAGCGTGAAGCAGGTCTTGCGTTTCAGTGAAAGTTTATTTGTGATAATAATGGCCTAATGGTTGAAACTTGGTTTCTCAATCGAAGGGCCGAGGATCGAATCCCAGGCACGCACCACTGATTTTTCTAAAATTATGTGCGTATTCGAAATTAATCATCACTGTTTTACGGTGAAGGAAAACATCGTGAGGAAACCCGCACACCTAAGAGTTCTCTAAAATAAATGTTGTTCTCAAATGTGTGTGAAGTTTACCAATTCGCACTTGTCCAGCGCGGTATACTATAGCCTAAAACTCTCTCATTCTGAGAAAAGACTCGTGCCAAGCAGTGGGACAATAATGGGTTGACGATGTGTATTTGCCAGCTCACTTTCATATGATGTGACATTTAAGCCCTCGGGAGTAAGAACGCATCCATGACTGTGTTCAGATTGAACCCCTACTCTATACGAAATTGTTTATCGATGTTCGTAGGTAGCAGTGACCACTTACCGTCAGGTGGAGTGCATGCTCGTCTGCAACTTAATTTTATAAAAAAGTTTATTGTTGCGAAGCACATAGATATTTAAGTAAGCAAATAAAATGGAATTACAAGTCATGAAAACCTAATTAATAGGTAGCAAACTAATATATTTTAATTTATGTAAAATATACATAGATATTACATATATTTCATTATTTTCTTACATTACTTTTTTTTGATTATGTTTCACATTTCGAATTACATGTATCCACGTGTTTTCATTCCTTCAAATTAAAAAACCAAACAAAACCATTTCCCGTTTCACATTTACAAGTTCAAATTACAATTTTAAATATTTCCTGGGCATTTCAATACAGGTCCTAGACGAGGCAGGTTTCCAGGTCGAGTGTCGCCATTACAGCCCTGCCGCGGCTCTGACGTAATAAGCAGCATTATGTTAGGAGGGCTCGCAAGTAAAAACACCTTTTATTTCTATGTACATTTCTTACATTTTCACACAGTTGAGATTCATTAGTGACGGTATTTAGGTTACCTATTCTCTGTAATCACAATGTGGTCTCTAAACTACTAGTCTCAAAAGTCTAACCTAAGCCCCTTGAGAACAATGAAGAACACATGACTGTGAAACGCCTCACAGGGTCTGATCTGTACCATTATCGACCAGTTCATATTGGATTACCGTGCTGGAAGATACTGTAGGCCCAGTTGCGTATTAATTCTAGTCCAGGACTGGGACAAAAAAGGCGTTTTAGCAAATAAACTGCGACGTTTCAGTTTAATTTCACGTTATTTTCGTAAAAAAAATATATATTTTGCTATGCGGGTCATTGAACACTATAAAAAGCAATTAAATATATGTTGGCATACCTTATTCCCACCGCAACAGGTTACCAGTCTAGCCTAAAATGTAATTAGACCGCTCTATTTTATACCGAAAACTGGATCTAAGTACTTTTTCCACTACACTAATTTTAACATAAAAAAGAAACAAATTCGTTTTTACGCAGAATGACACTCGGTTTTCGTAAATTTTACGTAATCCTAGCAAAAACACAGGTAGAGACAAAAATCTAATTCTTTGAGCCGCATCGAATCTCAAAATCACAAAAACCTGTGAGAAGTACCCGGTCTAAAGATAATCGCACATTGTGAAAAATATCTGCGCAACGCCTGAGAAATGGAGATAAGCGTTTTTAAGCCGTTGAGTCATCAAAATATGGAGAAACATTCCGTGAAAACAATTGTTTTCGTACCCAGAAGTGTTAATGGTGGGACAGATAAGCCTTTACCTGAGGCGTAAGGCCGGACATGATCGCTAATGCTATCTAAAAATCTATTATTTTTGGACAAAGCATTATCGCTGGCTATCGCTGTGAAAACTAAAAGCTTTTGATAAAACCGTTTTTAGACGCTTTTGTTGTTTTTTGTATTTGTTCTGAATATTATTTAGAATTTAACTTGAAATGTTGGCACACCAAGAGTGAAACGCTTTCTACACTCATAGCCCCACAGTAGGATTTTCTCCAAAACACAAACACCCAAACTCAGAACAGAAACTCATAATTCAGATGACTGTCTGGCCGGGAATCGCACCGGGAACCCACTGAGTGTCAGACCGGTATGGTGACCGCTCCGCCACTCCGCCGCTTAATTTTACATATTTAAATTATATTAAAATAAAAAACTAAGTATTCTCACAAATAAATAAATAAAATAGCAACGGCTAGATATATAACATATTACAGAATACCAATAAAAAATAAAACTTTTACTTTAATCTAAAAATGTATGCATATAGTAAAAGGACAGTGTTTATGATGTATAAAAAATTACTGAAACTTTTCATGGTGATAGGTGAACCTAGATTGATCACAGCTACGCTACCTCGAGGGGTTACTTGAAAGTCCTTGAATACATATTCTTCTTATCATTATTCATCCTAAAGAGATAAATACACTCAGTTGTTTTAAGCAAAAAACTCGAACTACGGTGGATTCCCTTCCTAACAATCAGATAGACTTTACTGAAAGGGACGTCTAATGCTTTATACTCATGCCTCTTGGTAGAGTTTGCATAAACAAAGGGGCCAAGGACTTGCAGGTCCCGAGGATATTTTTTGTCCGGGTAGATCTCTGGTAGTCGTATATCCCCCGAGTTCTTTATATTTATTCATAATAAAATAATGAAATCTTATATTATGAGACATTGAAAGATTAGGAAATAATGAAGCAATATTCGCTTCACTTTATCGTGTCAAATAGAAAATTCCTAATCATAACAAGAGAACCATGAACACAGTAATATATAGCCAGCTATGTAGACGTATGTCTGTTTCAGGTCGTATTGAGTGGACCGTCAGTTACCTACGTTCCTCTCGACCGCAAATGCGGGCGGTCGAAACTGTCTCTGTGTTACCGCAGGCGAATTACTGTTAAAACTGGTCTTATTTTAAATTGTGACGTGGTATATATATTTACTTAAATGTGAGATAAAATTTGTACTGTAAATAAAATGTGTGTGAACTGTAAATTTACCTGAAATCCTTTTTAGGTAACTTTACGGTTAAATGTGGAATGCTTATAATAATAAATAAGTTAGGTATTGCACGTTAAAGCGATTTATTTAATCAAAATATAGATTGGAGACTTTTTTCTTTAAGTGTATTAGTTTTACTTCGCATTGATAACCAATATTAGAAGTAGCATTAGTCTCGAAAATACTAAAAGATTGGACGAATTTAAGTATAACAAGAGCAATATACGTTAATAAAAACTTATTTATTACTGCCTTTTTCCTACGGCTCTGCCCGCTTTACTCATTTACCACGGTAATGACTACCTAAGGTCTTAATCCACGCCATAAACTATATGTGTGCCAAATCGGATCAGAAGTGTTTGTGTTATATAGTAAAAACATACATACATCGTCATAAACTTCGCCTTTAGGAAGTATATGTACGACAGTGATTAAGAGTCCTACGTATTACGCTATTACCTATTTATGTAATAGCGTAATACGTAGGTCTCTTAATCACTTTCGTACATATACTTCCTTGTTCTAAAGGCCTTATTAAAAGCACTAGTTGCCCTTCGCAGTGGTCGAAATTCGACCGTAATTAAATCCAAATATTTTTTTCTACTACCAAGTTTTTATACGTATTTTCCTCTGTACATTAAATTAAAATTATTTTTAAAATTTCATTATAGGGAAATGATATTTAATGGAGTAAGCTGCATTTAAAAGCAATAACGCGTTATTTGACATAAACATCTAACATATGACAATGTCAGCCACAAAGTCAGCGTGTAACAAATACGTGTGTTTGTGAGTGTTAAATACATGGTAGTATGTGTAATGTTTTATTTATTGATTTAATGTACTTTATGAGCGTTATTATTGAAAAATATTAGCGTTCTGCACTTCTCCTACATATAAACTATAAGTGTGCCTAATTTTACACTCCTCCGTCCGCGCATTTTTTGTAAAATGGGGTCACAAAGTTTTTGTTTTACGTATTAATATATAGATTTCATGTTTTATGTAAATATCACGTCTGTTATTTGAAACTAAACGAATGGGTAAACTGAAAGTAGAACAAAAACTACGGTAAAGCGCCGTTTTCGTAATATCTGGAACAAGTATTCCCTCGTGTGCTTACTTGGAACATTCAGTTTATAATATTATCTCTACGGTATTTTATTTCTATTTGTCAACCTGGACATTCTAATATGTTTTTTAGGAAATAGTGATTGCGCCCGGCATGCGTCTTGGCCCAAATGAGTGCTGGTGTTAAACTAGAAGACGCTGTTACTTATGTTCTAGATTTTTCCCTCAATCATCTTCTACGTAATTCATAGGGATGAGTGCTATTGAAGACTGACACCACATGGAAACAGCGCCACGGTGTAAAGGTGGCAGAACTCTTTGTGGTTCGACTCCGGAAGCTTCACCGTCACACCTAATTCTGCCTGCCACAGCAGTGTTATGCGCTGATGTGTTCTGATTTGAGAATGTATTAGAGGAGTCATATTTATCCCAAGGCATTCTAACTTAGTCTTCAGGGGTAGCAAAGCATCTGTGGCTAACCTAAGGTAAGACTTTGATCTCACCTACAGTTGATTACATATGTTCATGGGCGGCAGTGACCACTTACCCTCAAGTGGACTGCATACTTGTTTGCTACTTTGCACGAATTATTTCTATTTCCTTTTAAAATTTTGTACATAAATATTGCATACTCCTTTTACTAGTCAAAACATTTTAAATTAGAAGATTTTTAATCGTTAAAGTTAATAATTTAATTAATTCATAACGTCCACATTTTATTTTTAATGTCCAAGATACTTGCGATTTGAAATGGGACAGTAAGGAGCTCAATTTCATTCCGCTGGGTCAGCATCGCGTCTTTGGCATGATATTAAATTGCTATTGTACAAAACTTTCTTCATTTCTTTAATATATATGAAATCACGCACAAATAGATAAAAGACGCCGTCTATTTTGTACATTACAAGGAGAATACATGAAACCTACTAGAAATAAAATGGTTGAGCTAATATATACTCCATCTTAGGATGTCTCGTACAAGACTTTTCCATTTTTCTCATTGGATTTAGTTTCTGTTGAACATTTTTTTTCGCCGATTCGTTAAATAATTCACTTGCTATAAGTCGCCTAAAAGCTGAGGTATTGTCCTAGCAATTTTTAGGCAATTTTCTACTTGTCTGGTTGATGTCCCCGATGACCCAAGGAATGAGATGCAATTCGTTAGATGAATTTATTTGTAGAGCAAAGCAAAACGGCTATAATATAAAAAAAAATATATGTCCTTTTTGCGACCATTATGCCAGAAACTTAAACAGGGGTTGCATATTTGTATTATAGACTGTGCATACGAAGTCACGGAAACAGCTAGTAAACACTGAAAGCTTTTTAAATTATTGAATTATTTCGTAAATTTTAATTGAATTTTTACAATACAATCGGTAAAATTGTAGCATCTATGCTATGATATAAAAATAAAATTAATTTTGATGCGAAATTAATAATTGCTTATCATTGCAGGTGAATAAGGGGTGGGTTATTTGTGATTAAGACATGGTGTTAATTATAAATACTATATTTCATTACACTCACTTATTGAATGTATGTTATCTATAATATACGCTGCAAATGTGTTATGTATGTGCAATAGATTCAAATACGAATAATTCGAGAACAATATATTAACTATTGTATAAATTCCCGTACTACATTTACATTGCACAGGATTACCTACATTCTTAAAGAACAAATAAGTATGAAACATTTTAATTTCTGTATAACCAAATAACTAGTTTCTTTACAATTTGGTTGGTGTATATCGTATATTTATTTAATTTGTTT
The DNA here is from genome assembly GCA_002930495.1 of Cecropterus lyciades. NCBI lineage: Eukaryota > Metazoa > Arthropoda > Insecta > Lepidoptera > Hesperiidae > Cecropterus > Cecropterus lyciades. The sequence goes on along the minus strand of MOOZ01000583.1, from coordinate 129,531 downwards.
TAAAACATTTGTAATAAAACAATAAGTGTAAATGTAAGACATATAAAACAACACTTTTATTTCAAAAGCAATTTCCTGCAAAAAATACTCAATAGATTGAATAGACAATATCACATAAAAGAATATTCAACAATTGTGCCGTAGAAAGTTGGTATTGTTTAAACTTATATGCTACTTGTCAATAGATGGCTCTGCGCGGCACATTTCTTACAAGTTTAGAGCTTTGGGGGCCGCGGGCGGAGGGGGACAAAGTTGCGCGTCCCCACTTCCACGAGTCAAGCTCTACGCTCGACAGTCGCAACGAAACCGCGCCGCGGAGAGGTCGTGTGCCACTACGCGCCGGCCTGTCTAATACACGCAATAAATATTTAATAACACAAAACTGTCAAATGATCGACATCGATCTATAAGTGAATACAAATTTACGCACAATTTTTTAAGGACTATAAACACTTTTACAACGGACTTAGTGAAGTGAAATGTTAACAAGTTTTTCTTCAGCGCTCGAGTGTGCTACGGACTTTGTTTCGGAAATGGTGATATCGACCCACGGGGAGTGTTTATGAGACGTTCTATGGTGAAATGAAATAAATGTCTGTGATAATGTATACTGTAGCAGCTGTGTTCTGTGTGCTGCTGCACATCGGCTGGGCGGCGGGTTCTTACGGCTCGGACAACTGCGTTCGGGTCCCCGATAAGAACTCCCAAAACAATGTGTTGTGTAAAGTGCGGACTCTTGAAGGAGATGGGAGCAGTATCGCTTCAGTGACATCGGATACGAGTCGCCTCGCCATCGAATGCAATCACCTGCTGCTGTTTGAAAGTTCTTTGCGAGCGCATTACTTTAGCGCCGTGGAGGGTCTTTCGAAACTCTCAATAAGCAATTGTAAATTACTTCACGTGCCAGACAACACATTTCAAGACTTAAGTAAATTAAAAAGGCTGAAACTGCGTTCTAAGAACTCAGAATGGAGTCCTACCAAGAATATGGAAATATCTTTGAACGCATTCAACGGATTGTCGGAACTGCAGTCTTTAGATCTCGCTCAAAATAACATCAAGTTTGTTCCTTCCGGCGTGTTTTGCTCGCTAGAGAATTTAAATGCTCTGAATTTAACGCAAAACAGAATAAGAACCGTTGGTCAACTTGGGTTTGGGCAAGGATGCGGGTCAGGCCTACATACTTTGGATTTAAGTCATAATGAGATTAAAACTTTACCAGAAGAATCCGAATTACTGAAATTAAGAAGTCTGCAATATTTATATCTGCAACATAATAACATAACTGACATATCAAGTGAAGCTTTTAATGGACTTGTTTCAATGAGGATTTTAAACATATCGTACAACCGTCTACAAACATTACCCGAAGGACTATTTGCTAATGCTAGAGAATTAAGAGAAATATACTTAAATGACAACTCCCTATTTGAATTGGCAAGAGGAATATTTCATCGACTAGAACAGTTGATTGTTTTAGATTTGTCAAGTAATCAACTTACGAGCAATCATGTTGACGACGGGACATTTCTCGGACTGATTCGGTTAATAGTTTTAGATTTATCTAATAACGCTTTAACAAGAATTGATGGGAAGACATTCAAAGACTTATTCTTTCTACAAATATTGAATCTGAAGAACAATTCAATTGGTTACATTGAAGAGAACGCTTTCCTGCCTTTGTATAATCTTCATACATTAAACTTGGCTGAGAATCGTCTGCATACAATTGATGAAAACCTATTTAACGGTCTGTTTGTTCTAAGCAAGTTGACTCTTAATAACAATTTGCTTGTGAACATAGACCGAAAAGCATTCAAGAACTGTTCCGATTTAAAAGAATTAGACTTAAGTTCTAACCAATTACTGGAAGTTCCCGATGCACTGTGGGAGCTTTCTTTTCTAAAAACCCTTGACTTGGGAGAAAACCAGATATCAGATTTTAGGAACGGATCTTTCAAAAATCTCAATCAATTGACTGGATTAAGACTGATTGACAACCAAATCGGCAACCTGAGCGTCGGCATGTTTTGGGATCTACCAAGCTTACAAGTGCTTAATATCGCAAAAAATAAGATTCAATCAATCGAACGAGGAACATTCAGCCGTAATTCTCAGCTGGAAGCAATAAGGCTGGATGGTAATTTTTTATCAGACATCAACGGTGTCTTTTCAACGTTGGCGAGCCTCTTATGGCTTAACCTATCGGAAAATCATCTAGTGTGGTTCGATTATGCGTTTGTGCCTAGTAATTTAAAGTGGTTGGACGTGCACGGTAATTTTATTGAACACTTAGGTAATTATTACAAGTTGCAAGATGAAATCCGTATAAAGACACTAGACGTTAGCCATAATCGTATAGTGGAAATATCGCCAATGGCTATTCCTAATAGTGTAGAACTGTTGTTTATAAATAATAACTTTTTAAATAATATTCATGTGAATACGTTTTTCGATAAAAAAAACTTGACGCGAGTGGACATGTATGCTAATGAAATTGTACATTTAGATCTTAATAGTTTACGGCTATCGACTGTGCTAGTAAATAAAACGTTGCCCGAGTTCTATATCGGTGGTAATCCATTTCAATGTGACTGTACTATGGAGTGGCTGCCAATTATAAATAATATGACGGCTATGAGACAGTACCCGCGAGTGATGGACTTAGAGAACGTTTTGTGTAAAATGACAAATACTCGTAGTGGAACACATGTGCCCTTAACAAATCTCAAAACATCGGACTTTCTATGTGAGTATGAGACTCATTGTTTTGCAATTTGTCATTGCTGCGATTACGATGCTTGTGACTGCGAAATGACCTGCCCTCAAAATTGTACCTGCTATCACGACCCGTTATGGAACACTAATGTCGTCGACTGTTCTGGGCAATCTTCTATGGAAATACCTAAAAAAATACCAATGGATGCAACAGAGGTATTCTTAGATGGAAATAATATAAGAGAACTACAAGACCACGCATTTATTGGAAGACAGAAAATGAGATCTTTGTATGTGAATAATAGTAATGTAGATAGCATACAAAATAGAACATTTGCTGGCCTTAATGCCCTACAGATCCTTCATTTAGGAAATAACAAATTAAAAGAATTGAAAGGCTACGAGTTCTTACAACTAAATAGTTTAAAAGAATTGTTTTTACAAAACAATCTTATCAGTCATATCGCCAACATATCCTTCCTTTCCTTGAAGTCATTAGAAATACTACGCCTAGACGGCAACAGATTAGTTGACTTTGGCGTATGGAGTTTTAATAATAATCCCAACTTAAAAGCCTTGTCGCTGGGAAACAACTTGTGGTCTTGCAAATGCCGATATTTACAAGAATTGACTGCTTATTTGGCTGAAAATGCACAAAAAATCATCGACATTACTGATGTATGGTGTTGGAATGGAGACGCGAAGCCGCCACAGAAAAAAGAGCTCAATTTAAACGGCACTGCCTGCAGCGATTATTATGCTGATAATTCAGTCATCGGAAACATGTTGGTGTCGAACTATGTTCCCATGATGGTCTCGACTCTCACCGGCTTTATGTTAATTTTATTGGCCCTTGTCGTACTATTTCTTTTTAGAGACTCACTTAGAGTGTGGCTTTATACGAACTGTGGTATTCGTGTTTTTTCATTTGCCGGCGCGTTTGAAGAAAGCGAAAAATTATACGACGCGTATGTTTGCTATAGTCCGAAAGACGAGGAGTTTGTTGTGCAATCATTGGCAAATGAGCTTGAAAATGGCAATCCTTCATATCATCTCTGTCTTCATTATAGAGACATTCCACACCACGGAACTCAGTATATGCAATGTGCGCCGCCTGTGGTTGAAGCCGCGGAAGAATCGAAACGAATAATAATAATGCTAACAAGGAACTTCATGCAGACCGAGTGGTCTAGATACGAATTCCGGCAAGGTTTGCACGAAGCTTTAAAAGGATGCATTTACAAATTAGTACTAATAGAAGAGTGCTCTGTGGTCGCTGACGCTATGTGCGACCCGGATTTGCGACCCTACCTCAAAACGGGTTCGCGGTTACGATGGGGTCAGAAGCGATTTTGGGAGCGCCTCAGGTATATGATGCCGGACGCGTCGCATTCGAACCACAAGTCGCGGACACATAGCTATAGAAAGAATATAAATACATATACGTTAGACTCGTCGGTGCCTAACGGTGGGAACCGGACGGTACCTTTTCCGGACAAATCGCCGGTGTTAGGAGCCGCTGGACAAGGCGCAAGTGCTCCACCGGAGTACAGTACAGAGGTGCGACAGTCTCCATCGGCTGTGAGACAAACTCAAGGCGTAGTGTACGGGCCAGACGGACGGCCTATATCAGATCATATTTACTCGTCAATAGACTCTGATTACTCGTCATTAGAGCACGGTATGGCGCCGGGCAGACGACGAGATATGCGCCAATGGCCGCCACCCCCTCCAGTGGTGGACACGGGCAACGCCGTGCAAGCTTACCTAGTCTAGACAGGCATAAGCCTACTTCCAGTCACAACTATGTATATATGTAGATGTTAGTATTAGCGCGCTGTAAATATTGTAATTATTAGTTAGTAAGTGCTATACCAAATTTTATGTAAGTAAACTTATTGCCTGTTCGTTATCCTGTGTATAGATTTAGTAATAATTAAAATTTTAAAGACTGCTGTAGCATATGAATATTGTAAATAGCAAACAAGTGATCATACTATATTAATATCAGTAATATGGCGTTATTTATACACTATGAAAATAAATTCATGAAGATTTATAATACTGTCTTTAATTTCATCCTATTTAACTCAAAAAGGAACGAGTTAAACACGACAATAATGATAATTAGTTATGATATTTTGAAGTTAAAGTATACACAGTAAAATACTTTTTACGTACTCGAAATTAAACACTAATTTTACATTTCAACTTTTTTACATACATCATTCAAAAAAAACATAACAATTACAATCAACGAAAATATCAAATTATCTTATTTATAAAATTTCTTATAAATAAGATAATTTGATAGAGTAAATTACACACAATATATGTAATATGTCATATTATATGTATAATAAATAACATTATATTTTAATAAAATTCCAATAAATTTTAAATAATTTACTTCAGGTTAATTATTCAAAATTTATTGGCATGTTAAAACGTTCACATAGTTATTAATAAATATATAAATATTCCATTATTCGGAATTCATAACATGAAATGGCAATTAATTTAAAGGTGTGCGTATACGTATACGGTATACATATGCGAGGTAATTAACAAGCGAAGTGATTAACAGAATCAATAGAAGGGCTTATTAATTATATTTCCAATATGAGCAATTAATATCACTTATTAAATTACTACGCACTGTTGAATAAATACCTCCTTAATTTTTTACGCTAAATCAATGAGTGGAAATTAACGTAACAGTAATCATTCACTTTAAATTTAAAGTAATAATTTAAACTAATTAATATAAAGATATAATTCTATTCGATACTACATTGAATATTTACAATACTTATTATGACAATAACAGTATTTATTCATAATTATCACAATATTAAAATCTCAATGGCTTATAGACATCTAGTAATCGTCACTCATATATTATTAAAGACAATAAAACCTTTTGTGAATCTCTGGTAACTCTAATACGTTATCTATTTCTATATAACGACCTAGTGCTAAAACATACTTATACGAGGCTTTCTAGCTTAGTAAGTAATTTCTCTGGGGTTCTTATTCTTAGGGGGTTTTTAAGATGTATATATAGAGGGATACTCACATAAATCTCCCTCTTAAATAACGTAAGAACTCTTAAATAAGTTACAAGGACCAACCCAAAATTAATAATTTAAATGTCTGATTGGGCCGGCTTCGAACTTGGGTCTGATCGGCTGAGACCACAGCGTCAACAAAGTAAACCGAAACAGTCTAAAAATAACTCACAAAATTTCAATTTCTATTTATATCTAGAAATAAACAACAAAGCCTAGACTTTTCGAAAATGAGCCAATTTATTTCACTCATCAACCTATTCACATTGTTTACGGCAGTCGGATATTCACTTTGGCTTGATTCCAGTAGCCAGAGCCTCTTCCTGTTTTATTATAATTGGTCATTGTGCATGAATCGCCTACTCGGCTGACTCAGAGTAATCTAGTTCGGAGAAGTGCTTTCTAGTAAATCCAGTAAAGTATAAACGGCATATGTAATTCTATACATTTTGGTCATATATAATGTTCAATTCTCTGATTCTGCGACTGCTTATAAATATTAAGAATTATTTATTATCACTTATGTAAGCGATGGAAATTAAATATTATGACGAAATCTATTTTGGATATTTTTGGTTGTTAAGGTGATGAACTATGGCTTAAGCCCTTTTTATTGTTAGAGAGACGTGTGTTCGGTTGACTGAAAGTAATATGTTGGTGATTTTTAAAATAACGATAAAGAAACAAATCTTTTAGGGGAATTTACTCTTAAGAAGGGAATCGTGCTATTCAGTAGGACACAAGAGGGGTTGTAGCTAAAATGAAATACACCTATTTCATCTTCTTTATTTAACGATAACATATCGTTATTTAATAATAAATAAAATAAATAACCGGATTAATATAATTTAAAAAATATGTTTAAGATTTTTTTCATAAATATAGTTGTTAAGTTTCAAACATTGGGATTTACTAACATTGTAACTAGACTCCAGGAGCACATATGAGCGAAGGTAATAAAATACTATAAAACTAACAGTAATCTGACTTACTTCCCGCAATATAAATGGGCATTGTTTGGCCTTTAACGATGACTCATAGAAATTAATATAGTTCCAGGAAGAGATCCTATAGTTTCATAGTTCGGTCTCGTGCGTGAATGGCGAGTATCATAATTGCATATAACATTAAGAGACATGTATGGCCGAGTAAGAGATTAAATTTGGTCTTATAAGTAGTTATTTCTATTGGTAAATACATATATACTATTACGTGTAATAATTATGTTGCATTACTGCTAGTTGATATTTGACAATAAATGAAAAACAAATTGAACATTTGATCTAAGAAATTTAAGTTATCGTATAATTTAAATAACCCTATGAACCAAAATATTACTGCATAATACATTAATTAATCACTATTATATGAAACTTTATTATATGATCCATTACTCTAGCCAAATATGGATGCCTAGAGTTTACAAGCACTTGAGAATTTTACGAATAATTCTCAAGCAAAATATTTATATAAGTACTAGCAGACTCTAGACATAAACTATCCTATTTTTCAACTTGGCTAAAACTGCTTACGGTGTGCAAATTTTATCGAAATCGGTTAAGTATTTTAGGAGTTCATAGCGGACAAACAACGTGGCACGTAATTTGAATAGATATAAGATATCCTATCTTTCAATTTGGCTGAAATTGCATAGTTAGTCAATATTTTTTTTGATAATTGGCAGGCAGACAATCGGTGTAAAAATATATTCGTCGGTACTAGCTTTATCATAATTTAACACATAGTTGAATTTATGAACAGTAACGACGATTATATTTTAAAAATGAAAATAGAGAATAAAAGCTTTATATTGAAAATTAAACTCATAAAACTCACGGCACTTTATATGGAAAATAAAACTGATGGACTGTTTATATCAACTTGTACGCATCTATGAATATTTATTTCGTTGTTGACTTATTCATTCAAAAGTTTAGTAACGATGGTTTGGAGTTCGATTCGTGCTTAGGCAAAATCTAAACAACTAAAATTTATCTTGTCAGATGAGAGAGGGTAGTGTATATTTTATACTGACCAAACCGTAACTTTGAGAGGAGATCCATATAAATACTTTTTACTTACTTGCGACTTGTATTATAATGATATCACATAGCACAACAAGCAGTAAGCGCTCACATGGATACACAATAGTATATACTAAGTTTATTAACTAAGTCAGTCGGCAAACATCTTCAAACAGAACATCGCTGTTATGTTTAGAACAGCATTGCCATGGTGTATAATAACAATAACTGGTCATAATAGGTCATTGGAAGTCCGCGCGCTGTGTACTAGTGGTTTAGTATTCATGCAAGTATGATCATGAGCTGGATTAATAATGAATGAACTTGAATGATTCATGATTTTTTAAGCGTGAACTGCGATTTGTGTTTTTTACTTGAGGACCTGTGTGGCGCAGCACCAAGTCGGTCTGATACGCAATTTCGGGTTCGATCCCCGGTCACACAGATATCTGAATGATGGATTTACTTATCTGATCTGGGTTTGGATGTTTGTGTATTCGTCTTTGTATGTATAGTTTTTATAGAATAAATTGATTTTAATGTTAAATTTAATACCTAATAAAAAACATTTTCAATGCTCTATATTGAAATGAAATAACTTTACTATTACAAATAGATTAACCTATAATCAAACCCAGATAAGATCAGTTATCAGATACTTACCTGAGATTGGCTAAAGATGTGTACCTAGCAACTCTCCTCCTAGCAACCTCTGGTAATTAAGTTAAAACGCTTTGGTGTGGTAATAGATACATATTCATATATGTATCCCTTACCACAACTTTCAAGCAAGAACACTTATTTTTAGGCAGAAATAATCTATAATATCCCAACCCATCCCACCTTTTTTCATTTTTATTTCAAAACATTCTCAAATCTATCTTTTAACGACACTCGTAATCAATCGTTCCCAAAGTGTTCTAAGCCGGCTAGGATACTCAGATCACGCACGGCAACGGATATCGCGTCCGGTCAGCGCCGGCCGTTAAAAAAGTTAGTGCTTTCCTGTTTACATAGTTCGATATTCAATTTGAAGGATTTAGGAAGTTGACAGATTATCAATATTCTGTAGTGAATATTTTGAGCATTTGTATTGTGCAGCAAAAAGGTTGCGTTAAGTTTGGCTTGCGAAATTATTATTCGTTAATGTAAGTTACAAGACGTAAAACTGTTTCAGAAAGAATTAATATTCTGTATTATGAATGTAGTAGTTTGTGTTATTTAATTAATGAAAAGTAAAACAATTGTTAAGAACATAAACATAAACGTAAACGCTTTCTACACTCATAGCCCCACAGTAGGATTCTCTTCTGTGTCCTGGGTGCCATGGACACACAAAGACGAAAACACAAACACCCAGACCCAGAACAGAAATCTAAACTCATCATTCAGATGTCTTTCTGGCCGGGGATCGAACCCCGGACCCCCTGCGTGTCAGACCAGTATGGTGACCGCTCCGCCACGCGGGTCGTCATATGTAATTGTTAAGAAGACCTTCATAAGGAACTGTTGTCTCAATTGGTTGACATTTCAGGTAAGCCAATGGTCGGTAGGTTTTACCAAAGGATAACTTTACATATTTAACAAGGTAATGCAGCTAGCATTCTTGGGACTCTCGAGAGGCTTTAGCGATTTAGACTCATCGTTTCCTCTTCGCTTTTGCGCTTTTTTAGTTTTTCATAATACTCATTTAATAATTATTTTATGATCTATTTTATATATCTATGACTATGTTTAAATACATATACATATTAATGGCATCGACCTTGATTGTCCCTTAGCTACACATGAAAATTTATGTTTTCAACTCGTCATGTTTATTTATTAAAGTTGAACTTTTTAAGCGCGTCATATAAGGCGAAAAAGGAGAAGAGATATTTGATTATTTATTATACCTAATGTATCCATATTTGAATTTGTTAAAAAGTCAGTTTGATGAAATGCGAGGTCTTATCTTTTCGTGATCTGAGCTGAGTTTATATTATACATACCTACTTGGTTAAATAGTAATAGCTACAAAGTGATTGTAAATCTAACGTGTAAACCGAATTGTAGGAAAAATTAAAAATAATTTGAAAGGAATTCTTACAACTTTATTTATAGCAATATTTCCGTAAAAATATTAACCCTTTTATCAGAACTTAGATCCCATACGTAAGTTAAACGTTGCATCACAAGGAGTGCTCGTTGAAACGCGAAACACGTGTTGGCGAACTTTTTGCACATCTGTGTCCGAGAATCAACTTGTGTACGTACCGTTACTGCTTTTATTGAACTAGCTTTAGACTGCGACTGTGACTGCTAACGTTAGTAAAATTATTTTTTAACTGATCAACTTTGTTATCGAATTGATAGATGGATGGCCTGATGATCGATAAATATATGCATTCATAGAAAAAAATCATCACTATCTGTCTGCCTGACCTGACTGGGATCGAACCCAGAACCCTCCTCATGTCATTGGTATTGTGACATCATCAAATATATAAATGAACTCTTGCACTTGTTACACTTGCACTGTATGTCTCAGGTGAACAGTAATGAGTCGGATGTACTATATCACTGATCATTGTGGGGAATGTACGGGACCAAAGCATGCAGATTTCCTAACGACGTTTTTTTTTGCTGATAAACAAAATGATAGTTACCTTGGAAATGTCATAGGCATGTCTACCAATCTGTGAAATTTTGTTTAATTAATCTTGCCTTATCCTATTTAAAAATTGTTAGTTCATGTTGTAATTTGTTGATTTCATTTAAATTGCCTACAACTTTTTTTTAAGTTTAATTAAGTATGATGGTGTCGGTTTTAAATATTTATTTTTTCAGATAACTTGTTTTATGAATATATGTGTATATATATATACACAGGTATATAAGGTAGGTTAAAGGTTATATAGTAATTAATATTCCAAAATGCAAATAAAAGAGATTATAAGAGTAAAACAATTTCTAATTTATATTTCTGTATATATTTTTATTAATTCTATAAATTTCACGATAATATTCAAACAGACAAATTGAAGTAGAGCCCAATATTGAATTAAAAGGCCGTTAATATGTTTTTTACAAACGGTATTCACGATAGCTACTTCAACATACAATTAACTATACAAAGCACTTTTAACACAAATGTAGAGTCACTGACACAGAGGACATTTAACGTGCAAGAATTTTATTTATATAACAGTAAACGTATTTTGTCATGTACAAGAATTGATAATTTAGCACCTCATATATTTTTATTTACTTATTTTTTTATTACACTGAAGTAGTAAGCGAGAATTAAGTCTACCTTTACGCAGTAATATGTGGAACTACGAATAAGCAACTTTAAATAGAACTACTGAAGTTAATTGTAAACGCGTTGCTACTTCCGAGGGCTAATATGGTCATTTCATATTAAAAAGAGCCGGCAATTATGCATTTTTTGCATTGCTGGAACGTCTTACTCTCCGTGCCTCTCGTATGCTGCGGCTGGGTCAACAAGGGCGGTGGGCAAGGATGGTCGGGCCTCGAGGGGTACCCTCTTTACCCGGGCAATTCATAAGGAGATCGAATTAACATTTATACATCACAATACAATGTTAATGAAAACATTGTAATATAATGCACAAATGTAAAGATGTACAACATCCCCACTGTTTAGAGGGTGGTTCGGTAAGCAATCATATAGCACTTACGTTAAGGTGATAGAGCTTAACGCAAAAAGTGTTTCACGCTAGTAATAGGTGTGATGATAGTACCTCCTCTTTTTTATATCAGACGGAAGTACCAAACGAGCATACATTCCACCTGATGGTAAGTGGTTATTGCTGCCCATGGTCACCTCAACGCTGACAACGATGAAAGCAACTTCATATAGAACATGGGTACTATCTGAAGTCAATCACAGATGAGTTGCTACTTCCGAGGACGTAGACGGTCGCCTCATATATAAGTGAGCTGGCAACCATACCATTCTACAGAAACGAAGAACTGCT
>MOOZ01000583.1:74876-87703 GCA_002930495.1 Cecropterus lyciades | reverse complement strand
GATAGAGCCCTCGTTCTATATGAAGTAGCTTAGATATATACCTGGGTGGTAGTAACCACTTACAACCAGATGGACTGCATGCTCGTTTGCTATTTCAATTAAACAAAAAAAGGTGAGATTAAAAGCCCGATCTGAGCTAGTTCTACACTTTCATTATGTTTGAATCTCTTTATTCGTCGTGAATAAGACAAGACTTAAAATCACGTACTTTAATAGACTTTGTCCTTTTCGAACTACTATTTGATTACAACCACAAATTTGGTGGTTTCGTAAATTGCTTTTACAAATCTTCACAGTTTGAATAGATCAACTTATGTTAAAATTTCGTATTGATCCGAAATTTGGGATAGTGTTTATGTTTGCAAAATTACAACATTGTAAACGCAATTTTACATGTTCAGTTATTTCTTAGTATAAGGCTATCGTAGGCAACAATGTATGGTTTTAAGATTCCTGTTTCCTGATAACTGGGATTCTATTTGAAATGTTGCCTCGGCGTCACACTATACTTAGGACTACGAAGAGCCATAATGGCACATGTATTTAAATTTATAACTAAATAAGGGAAACCTGCAGTGACCAAACTTTGTATATAGTATTTTTTTTTATAATTTTTAATACATTTAACATCTAACAATTTAACATCTTAAAATCGTTTTTACACTCATAGCCCCCACAGTACGATTTTCTCCTGTGTCGTTTTTATAATAGTGGACATTTATATATTATATGTGACTTTTCTTTGTTCTAGAAATGTTAGATGTTAGTAATATTATGTTATTACTCTGGCACTACGTGTTAATGTATATCGTTATGTATCAAGGCCTCATGCATGCTTGTTAGCCTTCATTGTTTTTAAATGCTAATGGAACTAAAATAAGCTGTGTATTTGGTTGGTTTACACATAAATTATGTTCTCTTAGTCTCTGTTTCACTTTGTAGAAATAACATGCCACATGCTACGTTATTTGTGCAAGTTTTCGTAAGTTTAAGATGTATTTTCAAGACGTGTTTATTAGTAGAACAAATATTATCTTTAAAACTTGCACTGTATTTAAAACAAACTCGTGCATATTGGACCATAGGTATAAATCGCAAAGTGAAAACGAAAGAGATTGAAAGAGACTCGTATTTGAAACTGCGCCTATTAACGTCTGTTTCCCAAACTGTTCCCAACTGTATCCCAAACTAATGTGAAGCCGATAACGATACGTTCGCTGACATGCGATTTATTAGCCTACATTTGAGAAATCATGTTAAGAAAAGTATGCTGATAGTCCTCGTCATATTGCTTTTCTCATGCGTGTTTTTACGTTTTATAATCAATAATTGTTCAGTTTATACATACTTTGCGTCTGCTAATACACAAAAACGTCGTTTTTGGGATGGGCGTCGCGGAAAAATTAGAACCTGTTTGGGTCGTAGTAAGAATAAGGTTTTTTTTTATAGTATGTAAGTAGCAAACGAACATGCAGCCCACCTGATGGTAAGTGGGTACTGCCGCCCATGGATATCTGTAATAAACCCTAGGTAATATCAAAGTCTGATCTAAGGTTAGCCACAGATGCGTCGCTACCCCTGAGGCTAAGATGGAATGCCTCGAAAAAGTATGTCTCCCTTACCACATCCTTCAGACCAGAACACAACAGCGCAAAACACTGCTATTATTATGCAGAAATAGGTGTGGCGGTAGTGCCTCCGGAGTCGAACCACAAAGAGTTCTACCACCTTCAAAAAAGGCTGATAAAATCCCTGGTCTAGCGTATTAAAAAGTGACGGTTTTGATTGTTGCGTCCTTTTAATAACCGCATGCTTTAAGAAAGTCCTCTAAATGCGAGTACATTTTTTATTTCTACAAAGTGCAAATTTCGCGTTAGATCCTTTTAATTCTCACCATGCGATATCTAGACATGGTTTTGCTAATAAATTTGTAGCCAATTACGATTTCACTGTTCTATTTCTTTTATGTTATATTTTGGTCTTAGTTCCATGATGGCTTTTCTAAGTCGCATTTCAACCGTACATCTATTGAAATTAATAAGTCTTCTATGAAATGAAATGTGATATCCCTATTTTGCATAGGTCTAGGTCTAGGTGGCACTTACAAATGATCAGTTACAATATTTTTTCTTACACTACACGACCTCAACTGAGAAGATCCGGCAAAAAACTCAGTGGGTTTGTCTTTTTTCTGTGTATTACATTGTATTTTTTTACCATCTTGTTTATTAGATGGGAAATAATATGTAGTCTCTTCGAACGATGAACTTTATCTAATGCCACTTAAGTTTGCTAATCACAAGAGATTACAGTTAGCTTACGTTTATTGCAGAATTTTATGGTTGCAAATGAAGAGCCGAAAAAATAATAAAAAACGCACTTTTGTGCAAATTACTAAATGTTATAACTTAATAGATTTGAATGTATGATAAATTCTAGAAACGTCCTTGATTTTACGTATAGTTCATAATAAAACATTCCATGCAAGGATCCAAAAATATTGATTTGCTATAATAGCCGCAGTATGGTATAAATTTTATCTTTCGTTATCAGAATTTCCTTAATGTCGAACACTGAGTTCCTTTAGGAATGATAATGAAGCAAGGAACCGTTAAAGGAAGGAACATATACTATATAAACAGTATTCATACATTCTATAACTGAAATTCCAGATAGAATCTATTAAGCCAATACTTAATAGCTGTTTACCGTTTAAGGGTTGAATTTCGCCGTTCGTGCAGTGGGCGCTACCGCCTTTTAAGGATGTCGCAAAGATTTTTCTGATTGAATAGCGATACTGATCGTCTGATAGCTTTCTTAAGAAGCTGTTCTATTGCCGAGACGTGTTTTACTAGTAGAGTATAGATGTACTTAGCATGGGTAAGGTTATGTCGCGTACGTGGCAGGTATATTTTAGACTAGCTGCGACATAGTGTTCTACAATCTTTTAAAAAAATGTAACAAATACTTAACAGAAATTTATACCTTCCACAGTTTTAAATACCTAGAGTATAATTTATTATGTTAAAATAAATCTAGACAGTTGACTTCTGACTTTAAATTAATAAAAATTTAGTTAATATGAGATAGAGGTGGATTTAATGAAATAATTTCACCAAACAATGATGAATAATATGCCAAGATATACTTTTAACATATTCGTATATTATTAGTTAAATAACGTGTTTAAATAAAGTGTTTTATTACTGCTTAATTTTATGGCACATTTTTTATATCTTTGGAGGGAATATAACTTGTTAGAAGTTATATTCTAACGAGCTCACACGATTAATACGTAAAAACTTTAAACAAAAACAATTCTAACATTTTCAATAAAGGATGTATTCAGATAGAGATCTTCGGCAAAAACCCTATTCACATACTCAATTAGGAAGATAATTGTTTTATTAATGAGAATTTTGACTACAAGTAAATTGAGGCACTTCAGCGGAGCGTGAAGAACGTATGAGTACAATGGTGAACAAAATAATGTGTTGACAGCAACTGTTGCCGTGGCTTTGAGGTGTTATTAATTTTCGTAGATTATTATTATTTGTGTCTGAATAGAAAATAAAATACTAAAGTAATAGCTGTATTTCAACCGACGGCTAAGCTTAACGGTGTTGAGGATCAATGGCAGTTGTGTGTGTGGTTTCTATGCATCTATATCCCGGGATCGGATGATTAGGTTATGACATAATGCATCTTATTTTTATAAATGTAGGTTTAATCTACGTCGCAACTATCCACGACAAAGCAGTTTACTTGCCACTTTCTTAAAAACTTAAAACTGTACTTTGAATTTTTAGACTGATTGTAATATTAAGGCTCACGCGAACCCATGTTTTTTCCTTACCAAAAATCGTCTGACGCGCCTCCAGAACTACAGTTTTTACTTTATAATAACATGTACGATGGTATATCTTGCAATGAGGATTAAATAATAATATATACACCACCATGAATACCACCACGTATTTCCTCCGAAATGGAGCATCGTTATAGAAAATTGACACTTTTTGTTTACAATATGGAACTAGCAAACGAGAATGCAGTCCACCTGACTTACCTAAGATTAGTCATAGATGCATTACTACGCCTGAGGACTAAGCTGTAATGCCTCGGATAAGTATGTCTCCCTTACTACACCCTTCATACCAGAAAGCAGCAGTGCATAACACTGCTGTTATTATGCAGTAATAGGCGTGTCAGTGACACTTCTACAGTCGAACCAGTATCAGTTCTACCACCTTTTTACAACAATTAAAGATAAATTATGGATACTTAAAATTTAGAAATACATAAATTGTATGGTAGTCACGGAAAAAAAATAAGAACTATTTTGCCAAGTGGAAACAACGACTAACAATACAAACTAGAAAATTAGTTGACTTTAATTTATCTGAAACATTGTAAATAGCAACAGTAATTGGGGTCCCAAGATGACATAACAAACGATTTAAAATGCTTTTGTATGCAAATGTAGCTCTCGATTTCGCATTATGAGCGAAATCTGCTGTAGAAACCTCTAATTGGTATGAGAAAATAGTTATACGCAAATTTCTTCCGCCTGTCGCGGTGGCTTTGAGAGTAATCCGTTATGAATAGGGTGACTGCTTGTTTTGAGATACGCAGAATAAGTATCTAGTGGAGTGGAGTGGAGAATAAGTATATAGTGGATCTTACATTGAAATCCTACATAGTACAACTCCGAAGGTATCGCCGCCATTTTTATTTCAGGACAAGTTATGCTTCGCGAATTTACCCCTATTTAATAAAGCTTACTTTAAACTGTAATAATTTTTGACAGAAAAGTTGGATTTAAATTAAATAAAGACTTTTTTTGACTATACGGACTATATATATGTGTCATATTAAGGTACTAAAATTCAGTAGTTTTTCTTTGAAGTAATTTTAAATATACAAACGCTTACATATTTACACTCCTTTAAACTATATTTTTCGAAAAAATATGATATGTACAGAAATTTTATTTTTATCAAATTATCTACTAAAAAGCATCTATTAAGAAAGAAAAATACCCACACTGAATTAATTATCTATTCATCTTCTCTGACTAAATGTTATTACAATTTAAATTTATGTTACAATTCATTAAACAGGTGAAATCGTGAAACTTCGCTAGTTATTATTTAAAAACATAGTATGTATAATTTGGACATATGTACTCTTTAAGGATATATTTTCCACGTAAGTAACCGACATTGTAAACATGCCTATAATCCACTTGATGTTAAGTGGTCACTGCCGTCCATTAACTATTTCCTTTTAGAACAAGATTATAAAAGGGAGTAACTGAATAGTTACTCCCTTTTATAATATTCAAAGTTGAATATGTCAAAAATATCTGTAGCGCCAGAATTCTGACATTAAATGTATGTATATTCTCACCCTGACAGGAGAAGGTGTCTAGCAAAGGGACAGTAATGGGTCAATGACGGCACAATTTTTTAAGGGATTATTTTTAATGGAAAGATTTTGATTTTCGGACAGGTTCAAATCTTATCTTTTTATTTTATCTTTTTATCTTTCAATCTTATCTTTTTATTTTACTATCACAACTATCGAAGTTGTAATGCATCGAGATCTGAATTTTTATTTATATTGGCCAGAATAACACTATTATAGAACAAAGGACATTCCAGAAATTTGTGGAATGTCCTATGATTTATAGTGTTCATGGTGATAGTTGTAATGACGTAGTTATATGTAATTTGAGCGAGCACAGTCCACCTGCAACGGTGTTGTTCGAAGATACCGTTTGAGTCTTTGAGAATATGCATCTAGGAATTGATTGAAGTCGAAATAAAGTTCAAAAAAGTTTGATCCCACTTTAAGTGAGAAAATGCTACTAGTTTGTTACTAGTGTGTTGTAGTTAAAAAAATATTTTTGTTAGCAGCAATATAACTAAAAAAAATTGATGGATGTAATAAAAATGAATCTTTACATCGCATACATATGTAGAAAATGTTAAAATGAATGAGAATAAATAATAGTTGCTATATTATACATTTTAAGAATTTATGACTGTTTGTCTGTGTGTTCGCATTAAACCTAAACCATTGAATTTAATATGCAGCGTTGAAAATATGTTTTTAGTCCGTATCTCGTTTTAACTTTAAGTCTTTGTTTAGTTAGTAAGTTAACTCAATTATTATTAAGTTATAAGAATTTACAGATATGTTATTGTATATTAAAGGCTGGACCCATCAAGTAGGGAATAAAATGACAACTAAAGTCGCCAAT
The DNA here is from genome assembly GCA_002930495.1 of Cecropterus lyciades. Classification (NCBI taxonomy): domain Eukaryota; kingdom Metazoa; phylum Arthropoda; class Insecta; order Lepidoptera; family Hesperiidae; genus Cecropterus; species Cecropterus lyciades. Next base: position 81,435 of record MOOZ01000583.1, on the reverse strand, counting down.
AAACCTTGTACTATTGTATAATAAATTGTAAAGACCTCATAATTACGAAGGTATAGGGTAGGATATAAATAAATCACTCACATAAAATGAGCTCTTAAGACAACGCTAATAAAACCATATCAGATGCAACATATCTGTAGTTTTAGTATCCAAGTATCAATATCGTCTTGTGTGGCCTAAGGCCTTACGATTAAATGTTACGAAGAAGTGGTAAGTTGATACGTGAGCTCGATTGCCAAATATGATGGAATGCGATTGAGATGGACTTTCAAAACAAAACAGGTTTGTTATTGTTACTAGGAAATGTGATAAGTAAAATTTAAATAGCAAACGAGCAGTCCACCTGACGGAGAGATTACTGCCGCCCATGTATCAGATATACATATACAACTTCTTATAGAACCTGTATATATACAGAACATCTATTAAATTCACTTACCCATGAGTTGCTACCGTCTAGGACTGAGATGGTCGCTTTAACATTATAAAAATAAGCCAGCTCCTTCACCTTTCCACCAAATGTCAAAAACTGCTTTAAGCTAAGCAACAAATAGGTATAGCGATGTCAGATAAATCCAGGAGGCGTCCCCGGTCTTCTGGATTTATCTGCGACTGGTACTAAGAGAAATAAATGATTACAGAAAGATTAAAAAATTGGAAAGTATGGTATGTCACAATATGAATAGTCTAGGGAGAAGCAGTTCTGGGCTACGGTGGATGGTATGAATGTGGTTTACTATGGCGACCATCCTAGTCTTCAGGAGCACTAACGCATCTGTGCTCGGCGTCAGCTTCGGTGGTGCTTGAAAAATGACCCGCATGACTGAGCGGTCACCATACCGGACTGTCGTGAGTGCCTTCCGAGTTCGATCCCTGGACAGAGAGATATCTAAATATTTTTTAAATTAATATTTCAATACTGAGCCCAATATACGTAGAAGTAAAGAACGCATTATTATTAAGCAATATGAACATATAATACTTAGGTACTATCGCATTTAATTTTTAATTTTCTTAATTTAATTTTCGCATTTGATGATTTGATTTAATATATAAATTTGAGATCAAAGCGAACATAAACCTCTGATAATCCGCAAGCGGTCCCAACGTCAAGGAAATGAGATAAAACGTAATGGCTTATAATTTCGTAATTATCGTAACGATGTAAGCACATTGTATACAAATAAGATAAGGAACCAGTCAAAGCCTCCAGGCTGTATAACAAACAAGGTACCTAATGCCTAATCATAATGGTCGATTCAGTTTAATGCCTTCATCTAGCACCTGCATTTATATAGCTTAGCTTGATTTCAGTGGCAGCGGATAGCGAGTAAGCAAGAGCGGTATTATGGTACTAGCAGTGGTAGGTATGGTTCTAGCATGTCCCGATTTCACCCGCTTTTAAATAAAATCTACTAATGTAGTGTATTAGATGGATCTACAATATTCGTTGGGGATGAGGGAACGAGGGTGGTGCGGGGAATCAATCCCCACGTTTAATCACTGATAAAAGGTCATGGTTATATAAATACATTTTCATTTTATTGGCTTCTTAGTATTTTTTTATTTTTTTATTTTACACTTTCTTGATTCACATTCACTTTCTGTGTCATATAATTCAAACGTGTATATATTATGGGACGTCTTACCCTCCAGGTCTCTCATATGCTACGGCTAAGTCGACATAAGGGCGGTTTGGCAAGGATGTTCGGGTCTCGACGGGTACCTTCTTTACCCGGGCAATTCTCAAGGTGATCGAATACCTCCCGGATCCTTAACTTTTGTATATAATAATACAATGTTATTTAAAACATTGTAATATAATGTTCAAAAGTAAAAGGTATGTACCATACCCACTGTTTAGTGGGTGGTTCATAATTTTAGTAAAACTGATTGAAAATAAATATATTTTTGATTGTGTCACTCGTACGTCGCTCAAACAACTGCTTCTTAGTATAAGGGACAAAATGGTAGCTTATGCAACTATCGCTTAAGCAACAGTAGTCCATGGGCGACTAGCCTTACTCGTGATCATTTCGAATTTAGGCGAAGTACTTCGTGACCATATCAAATATTGCCAAATTGCTAAAGGGAACCCAACATCACGTATCCTCTTTCCGCTTTTCTTATAGCTACATCCTAAATGCTTCTGTCAGGTAAACACGGAAGAATCTAGGTGCTACCGATTGATCTCAAACTTGCTACTATTCATAAATTCGCTGAAGGCGCATTCCGTCAAACTAAATAGGGTTTATATCAGCTACGAGACAGATCAGTTAAGAAGTACGTTGAATATTCCAATACTATTTTATGTAATGGAAGTAGCAACGAGCATTGACGATGTTAAGTGGTCATTGTGGCCTATAGATACCAGTCGCCAATTTTAATAGGACGGAAGTCGTATTGAAATTACTTAAGGCCGTAAAAACTTGTGGTTTATCTTCGATGCTACTACTGTTTCTATCTTATGACATCAGTGTTTACTTCTTCTGTATTCTGCTTCTGTAACGCATTTTCGTTTCATCAAGTTTCAAAACAGAAAGATTGTAAAGAAGTTTGACTTTAAAGTAGTTATCTTTTTATATTATACAAGTAGCAACAGATAGCGATGACCACTTACCATCAGATGGACTTCATCCATCTATCGACCTCGAACAGGTACACAGGGTATCGGACAGGTACCTCGGATACTTTGCTACCCTAAGGACTAAGTTGGAACACCTGAATGACTATGTCCCCCTTACCATACCCTTTAAACAAGAACACCACAGCGCTTAACACTGTTATTATGATGCATATAAGGTGAGACGCTGGTACCACTGGAGTCTAACAAAGAGATCTTCCAACTTCACTTTCTATCTACTACAATAACCTCTTTCCTTTGGGAAATCGGTTAAAAAGTAAATACCAAACTTAATGTTTAAGTAACACCTTACATACTTTTCTAGAGACTTTCATTCTTATAGTCGTATGAAAAATTAAATCAACTATACCAACTAGTTCTCAGAAGTTTATAGCAACGGTTTCCATGCTTTAATAAGACGTTACAAAGCCATAACACATAGGGAGTTTAATTCAAAATCCATTAGAAACACGTTAAGATTCTTATCGACTACAGCATAGAATTAAATTCGGGACCGCTCTATTAATGATGTATTTAAATGTTACAAGTTATAGAATGGAAATGCATTTGTGGTGAATGTATATTTAACATGTTGGCGAGTAATTAAATAACATTTTGTTGCAAGTAACGGTAAGTATTAATAGTAGCCCTATTTTAATACTTACGGGAGACTTGAATGGGGAAAACGTTGTTGGGGAAAACTCTATAGTATTCCAAATATCAAATTTGGAATACTATAGAGGATATATATAGTAGAGGAGAAAATTGTTATTTAGTATTAATCCTGTACGAGATAGATTTAGTAGAAAAAAGGCACCATTGCAAGTTGAGTGTCCACGTAATTGGACAAAAAAAACAAAATGGATATTATTAATGTAATATGATACTTATTTTTGTTTTCAATGTAAATAATTGGTAATATGTAAAAGTAATGTATTGTATTTAGTATGGATTTGTCCAAGAAATAGGATATCTCAGTCTATCTATCTATCAACCTTTGAAAATCCACTGCTGGACATAGGCTTCCCCTAATCGGTGCTACTAACCTCAGTCTACCAAGAATCAAATATTTCATATTTTTTATATAATGCTCGTAAATAAAATATAAATAGTGGCGGCAATGTCGCCAGAGTCGAGTTTAAAATTCTATGTAATGTGACAAAAATTTACATAACTTGTAAGATTATTTCTCCAGTAAATACCTTCACACTTGCAGCTAAAATATTAATAAAATTATAATAATATCCATCTAAGTACCTTATTAGATAAGAAGTCGATTCTGACAGTTAAGTGTGAAATTTAGACAGTGAGTTTGCAAATCGCCGATTTATGACACGATAAAGCAATAAATAGGTACAATAAATCAATTTTATTATAACCGGTATTTTACTATTTCGTTCCCGCCCACTGTTTTAAGGTGTACCTACCATTTGTCAATGCGGGCATAAAACCGTACAAATAATGGGCCTAATAAAACCGTGGCATAATATAATGCCGTTATTGGTAAAAGATTGCTAGTTATTTCGCTTCTGGTGATTGTCGGGGTCAAATTTTTATCCTATTGTAAGCGCTTTGAATGCTTTATACGTTTATAGTTCTGGGTTGCTTGTGGGTGGTGGTTGCTGAGTCAAACAATGGTGTAAAAATACTTGGTAGAAATATATATGTAGGTATCTGAATTAATGAAGTCATAAATACTGTGATTGAAGCAATTTTGAAACCAAGATCGAGTATGTATGTATTAACTAAGAAGGTTTCACCGCTACAACTATTTCTAGCGTGAAGCAGTTCTTGCGTTTCACTTGAAGGGCTCACTTTTATATAGGGCGACCGTCTTAGTCGTTGGGAGTAGGAACGCATCGGTGTTTGGGCTTCAGATAGAACCCCTGTTCTATAGACATATGTCCACGAGCGATAGTAACTTACCGTTAAGTGGACTATACACTTAAGAAGCATAAAAATAACAATTACAGTTCGCTATTTCCTAGACTAATGCTAATAATCATTATGAATTAGGTTTATTTAAATTTGGTAGAACCTGTTTTTTTTGACGACGATGCCATCATTTAAACTTATTTCGTCTTTTCATAGCATTTGTCAAGCGTTGCGGTATTCTGATTTGAAGGGTGCATTAAATAATTATTTTTCTTTAATTATTATATTTTATGATATTAGTAATTCTGGCCGCGTGGGTATTAGTAATTGTGGCCGTCTTCAAGATTATCCTACTTGCGATACCAATGGGTAGAAGCGACAACTTTCTGTCAGGTGACCATGCTCCTTTGCCTTACATATGAAATATTCATATGAAATGCTCTGGTAAGGAAATATCACAATCAGTAGCGTCGCTTGGGTGGCGTGCGCGGCACGCGAGCGATCTTAGCGTTGGCTCGGGCCCGCCTCCTGCGAGGTGCCATAGATAAGTAACATGCGTAGTATGACAAGTAGGTACAAAATATCTTAATAATATTATAAAGGCGAAAGTTTGTGATGATGTTTGTTACTCTTTCTATCTATATTACTTATGACCTGGTATGATATATAGGATGCCCTTCTTGTGGCAAACGTGATTACGCGGGTGGAGCGGCATGAAATGGCTTGTGTTAATTTTTTTTTTAAACGCAGGGCGTACCTATAAATTGGAAAACATGAAGGTCATTCATTTAGAAATGTAAAACCTACAGTATCACTTGTGGAACATATTTAGAAATGTAAATTCTGTAGAAATAGTATCGAATAAAACAATTAGAATACGAATACACGACGACGAATACACACACTTTCTACACTCATAGCCCCACAGTAGGATTTTTTCCTGTATCGAGGGTGCCATGGACACACAAAGACGAATACACAAACACCCAGACCCAGAACAGAAATCTAAACTCATCATTCAGATGTCTGTCTGGCCGGGGATCGAACCCGGGACCCACTGCGTGTCGGACCGGTATGGTGATCGCTCAGCCACGCGGGTCGTCGATACGAATACGACGACAGAAAAATAATACGAATTCCATGTGGTAATGTGTAACTACTACCGGTATGACTTTCATTGCAAAAATCTACGTATTAATACATAGGCAGATTTGTACTCGTAGTTCAGTTGAATAAATGATTACAAATACTTACCAGAGTTAAATGACAACGTCTTTATATTTCTAACCAACAGAAGCTACAGTCATTATGTTTGTATGAAAGATTGTCCAAACATAGTTTTTTTACCTTCTGCCCTTTCTGGCTAAATTTATTCATATTGACCTTGCAGACAGCCCCCACTACATGCGCGCGCGCACGGAACTCCATCTACATAATTACTCTAAGCTCATTGGTGACTATTAACCTCATGATAATTCATGAGTCCAAAGCGTTTAATTAATACCGTTGCATGTGAGTTGTCAGATAATACGTACTGAAAGTTGTTGCTATCAACGTTTTGTAAAATGTTTTTGTTAGTCTTGATGAAACTATTTACTTTTTGAATTTTATACGACTAAGATAATTATAGGTACGTTGATGTCTTATTGTATAGTTAAGTTGCTCGACACTTCGTCTGTATTTTGAGAGACTTAAGAATTTTAAAGTTACATGCTTTTCACACATTTAGACATCTATCGGCTTTGTATCAAATACGTTACTACATCTGGAGACTAACCTATTAGTACTCCGAGGTATTGTTCCTTGCCTCGTGCGGCCTCAAGAAGAATGCTTATTTATCGCAGATCTCTCTGTCGCATTCTTAACTGAAGGTGGTGCCTGGTATGATAAAACTCAGTAAATGATCTGATGAGTTGCCTCTATGCCACCAGCACCGGGAAACCCGTAATCGCTGTTATGGAGTCAGACCTTTTGATATGCGATAGCCTCTAGAACTGCTAACGTTACTATGCCCAATACCACCATTATTCTGTGTTTGTTTGTTAATGTAGGTGAGACTAC
>MOOZ01000583.1:55002-69599 GCA_002930495.1 Cecropterus lyciades | reverse complement strand
TGCATTTAGGTGGCTGGTGTCGTTGCCGGTTCACCTTTATATGAGAACTAAGATTAGTCCTCGAGTTATTGTTTATGAACCGAATCATCAATCTTTGTCACTTTGTTTTAAGATTTTCTATTTTAATAAACAGGTATATCAATATAGACATGAAGTTATTTACCCAAGTCAATAATTAAAATGAAACGCAAGATAAGTCACGGACTTCGACTACTCAACTAATATTTCTAACTTCACAGAATATGCACTATGTGTTCAATGCATTACCGCATTATACACCCAACCGAACATATTACGGCACATCCGATAAAATTATTCATGTTATTATGTCCTCTTTATGTATGCTAATAGAGGCGACAGTGGCGTGCACAGAATGCGGTGAGCGGTTAACGCGTGCTGATCGCCGTGCCGTATATTTGATGAACACACAAATGTAAAACCTGTACACACAACATTAATTCTTCACGGGAAATGAGATGAAACTTGGTCAACAGTAAAAACACCTCTGCATTTGCGCCTTACTATCACACTAAAAGATGATTTCAAACCTTACGACAATTCCAAAAGGTTGGCATCCAAGTTGGACGGTATTTAAGACTTTTGGGTTAAAATCTACGGATATAAAAGGTGTTTTTGTTATGTTTTTGTTTTAATAGGTTATATAGATACTTCATCCTCTAATAAGTTTGAATTAAGTGTGAAGTTTTTCGATATTTGTTTGTTATGTTTGCACTAAATATTTGGGATCATTTTGACATGGTTTGTAAAACAGGTGTGGGAAGAATAAGAATATAAACAAGAATGAAAATGATAACAAAATCACATACCTGGCCAGAAGAAAATCTAGGACTGATCTGCCAGGCGTACAAGTGTCGTCAAAATAATTTAAATAAATGAGAAAACATTCTTCTGAATATTTATTTGTTTCAAGTGCAATCCATATTGTAATTTTGAAAAAAATTGAAAATATAGTTTTCAATTTTTGGACGCTACCTGGCTGTCTAAAGGATATATAGGTCGTCACGATATTAACTTAACATAAGATTAAATAACTATAATCTAATAATCAAAGTGATTGATAACTTAATGTACTTAAAGGAGCTTTACCAAAGTCATATTTAAGCGCTTACTATTATAATATCAATACATTAAGATTCCCCATGTGGGTAATATAGACCATAATCGAGGACAAAAACATTAAATTAGACTCAAAGTAGATATTTAGGTAAATTCATTAGGATTCCCGCTTCACCGAAAATCAAATCCGAGAGGGCAATACGTCAATCGTCTTAGTCTCTAATAAATCACAAGGTATTTTGTGACTTTTGTCTATTATTAGCGCAATATTTACGACAATTTGAAAGCCCTTAGTCGCAGTCAAATTATGTTTGGTCTAAAGGTGGCCCCAAGATCGGCGCCTTTGTCGGCTTACAAAACGGCACAGGTTGTAATTTGATAAAGTCGGACCGCCTACAACACGGACCTTTCTTTGAGGGAGAGCCCACGCGGATCTTGTTTTATATCCGGTACAAATATCTTGTTGGATGTGGTATTTTGTGCACAGTTGTGCATATGGACCGGTTAGGTTTTTACAGATGTCGACTTATTTTTTTGCACAAATGCTATGCTAAGCCTAGCATAATCTACGCTCGATATATGCGTAGACATGACACTAGACACGTAGACAACACTTGGTAAAAATATAATGGGCAATTTTAAGGGCGTGAATTTTTACGATTATAAAGACATGGTAGGAAAACTATCATGTCTTTGTAAGTACAACGTATATTTTGTCTTAATAAGGGGATTATATATATATATATATACGAGTAAGGGGCCATTCCTTAAATAAACACTGTCAAAATTCTGTTTACAATAATGTTACGTAACTTATCTAGAAAAATGAACTTTTCTCTGTACTTTCCGTTCTCAATACTCGCTTTACCTTTAAATAAAATAATATCATAGAGTTGGATTTTTTTCATAACCTTAAGGAATACCTCGTCCATTTTCATTGGTTCATGCTCTCAGTCATAGACCGTTCGTATCAAAATTATACAGCTTTAATTAAATCGACATTAATTCCGGAGAATTCGGGAAGATATCGCGTTATGGACGTTGGACATTGCTGTCATTATGTTGTTACCAGAATTTTTAGAAGGACTAGAGAAATTTCGATAGGAATTTACGGATTAATGTCAGGTAACCCTGACGAACCCAGGGACGAACTAACGTTCGTCCCTGGAATTAAATAAATAGAAGGATGACTCATCAGTAGACGATTTCTTAGTAATAATGTTGCTGAAGTAATAAAATTCATGTAGGATTTTTAAACGTATCTTTTGTGTAATACTCATAACTAGGTAGCGCAAAGTGATTATTTGCATCTTATTATTCGCAATATACATTGGAAATATTACGTAGAATTTCATAGCGTTATTATCTCTTACACTGCCGTAATGATCTTTTAACTTCCAGAAACAATCAAAGAATTACAAAATTCAGTGTAATTACAAATAGATCATTACGTATGTATTAAACATAACATAAACGCTTTCGACACTCATAGTCCCACAGTAGGATTTTCGCCTGTATCGTGGGTACTTGTCTGGCCGGGGATCGAACCCCTGACCCACTGCGTGTCAGACCAGTATGGTTACCGCTCCACCACGTGGGTCGTCAAAGTGTATTCGATTTATAGATTAGTACAGATGTAGCGAAAACGGTTTATTGGTTGATTTAAGACAGATATTTAGCAGGAAAAAGAGGTGTAAGAATGAAAATATACATACAGAAGAAGTACATTTTTATTGCGACATAAACAATATTTGTATATGAGTTCGGTGTCTATTTACAAAAGCCCTTCAAATGACACATTTGTATGAATGCGGAATTCGGAATGCGGAATTTTATATTAAAATGTACATAATAAATAAATATGTAGATTGACAATATAATCCCAAGGATGAAGGCACAGTGATTAAATGCTTACTGTTTCAATGGGATGCCAATGCTTATTACGTCACTCAATAGTAGGGTATGTTCCCAGTTCACCTAATATTCCCTTTCGAATAATAATATTACAAGAAAGATAATAATATTTTTATAAAACGAACAAGCATTAAATCAGACGCGTTAAGGTATGTGAGCTCAACAGTCAAAACATTTACACGAATACCCATCAGCTGGCATCAGCTGGTATATTTATGAGTTTTTGATACCCGTCTTCGTAAAATTGTTATTAGATAATCCTTCTCCCTCGTATATCTCTAATGCAATAAATAATAAAAGCGTTAAGACGTAAAATTATAACGCAATTTTTTAACCATTATGTCGACCGAATTCAACCCTTGTTACTTTTATATCGTGGGCACAAATCTCCTTTGAAAAGATTTAATATAATTTGACCCAACATTTTTAATCCTCGCTCAAGTAAAGCCTTTTATTTCACTGCGGAGCACGGCACTATGACAGAAATTATATTTGAATTTCGAAGGGTTTCTCAACGTATTTGTAACCAAATTTAACATGACAATAAACCGAATTAATTCGCTCGAGTCGGTCTCAACGACCCTTATCTACATATTTCTTGCAAGCAAACACTAAAACCGCTTTAATCGTTAAAATAACAAAGCTTGGGATAACTTGAGCAGATTTTGTTTGGATTGTAAAAAAAGGTTAAATGTAGGTTTGTGGGTAACTCATTAGCAAATAATGTTGAAACAGGTATAAATGCGGACTATTTGAAACAGACAGAAAATTAGGATCATTATTATAATTACAGAGCAAACACACTTCGAAACCAATTTGGATATTAGGCTTGTCGTTTATGTTTTTTTAATCAGTCAATCTAAACACTTTTCTACCTGCTTGTTTGTGATTATCGGCGCCATTTCTTAATAAGCACGTTGTAATTTAAGTCAATTAAAGATAATTAAATGATCGGTAAAAGCCGTGTCCTCGTCAAATTTCGCCTTAAAATAATATTAGTCTATTTTTAACCAGCTTCTAAAAGGCAAGGTTATCAGTTGGTATTATTTTAATTTGTAAATTATATTCTAGCTTATTGATGGGAACTCGAGGTCGACTTGAAGTTTATTACAAATCCGTTATTACAGGAGTAAGTTATAACAACTCATAAAAGTATAAATACATGTGAGAGTTATCAGATGAGTAGTAAACAGTCCACATGGTAAGTGATTGTTACCATCCATGAACGGTAAGCAACTTCATATAGAACAGTGGTTCTATTTAAAGTCGATCATAGATTCGTCGCTACTCCCCTGGACTGAGATAGTGCCTTCATATACAAATGAGCCGGCAACTACACCCTTCCACTGAAACGCAAGAACTTTTTCAGGACACTTCTACACTAGTTCTACCACTTGGCAAATAACCAGAATGTAACAGTACACACTACAAAAAACAGAAGCAGATGAGAGGATGAAGTGATCGTATTTCAATCATGAAATGACCTTTAAATACACAAATTATCAGTATGTATCTCAGTATGTATTTATGTATGTTATAATATTCTATATGTATATATAAATATATAGTCATAAATTTCTCTCTTTTTAATATTCTTTTTTGTTTATACCGCCTTCGTCGTTTATTAGACTGCCTGAAGGTTGGCTGACAGAGAATGCTTATAGCATTAAGTCCACCTTTGTACAAAAAATTGTTTTGTAAGGTATATAAAGAAAGAATAAATAAATTATGTTAAAACTAAAACAAATTTGTCATTAATTTAAACAACTTAAGTAAACCCGGTGTAACAGATGAATTTACAGTAGAGGCCGTAAATGCTAATCAAATTGAAACTGTGAATGTGTGATGTTATGAAGCTCCATAATCGTAACCGAAACTATCGGATATGTGAAATAAAAAATATCCGTAACCATGACCGTATCCGGTACATAAGTTTCGGTTAATTGCGGATATGTTTAGACACACATATTTTTGTTTCAGTAAATAATAAACATAATAATTTGGTAGCTATAATCGTAACTAATACGCCTGATTGTTATAAAATTGTAATTAAAATAAAACCCAATTATTACCTATTTGTATTTAACGTTTAAAATTCCTTAAAAATGTAATATCCCGTAATCGAAACTATCTGAAACTGATGGATAATCTGAAATAATTACATATCCGTAACTGTATCCGAAACCAGTTTAATATCATTCCTATATCCGTATCCGTAGCCAGATCCGAAATTTCATATCCATGACATCCCTGCTGTGTACCAACGAAATTTACTGTTAGCAAAGGTGTGGCGAGCAAATGTTGACATTGATAACCCGACACTCAAATTAACCTTGGCATTACTTGTAATCGTTTCGAGACATCCCTGATGGAGGCGTCGTATTTGGAGGATTAGCAAGTCGTTTATGGGGAAAGCGATATTGTTTATAAACGCACTGCTCCTGGGCTTATAGGATTCGTACATTATTTAGGATTTACCGATACTGAGCGCTTCAAATCGCGGGCAAGGGGGATTTGCTTCATCCACATGCAAGTTTTTGTTGGTTATTGTTGTTTACAGTAAATAAACGTACGCTGTTTTGATAAAAAAAAAACTATAATAGCATTCAATCTAATAGATTAAATAAGTAACGTAATAATTTGTACAATTTTAAAGGTAAGGCTTTTGTAAATGGACGTAGGTCACTTTTGTCTAAAAAAGGTTAGGCGTAAACGATTTACGAAAATTAAATATTATTTACATTGGTGTTACAAGCTAAGGGGATTAACATTGTATCACAAAAATGTTATTTTTATGAAATTGGTAGTTCATAAGTAGTTCTATGTTATTATATGAAGAATACCATATAGTACCAACTAGAAGCTAACGTATTAAATTTATGCCTTTTCTCCGTATCAATCTCAGAAAAGACTCAGAAAAACACAGATATGTGACAGTAATAGATAATTTAACATCCAAGAACCATGACAACCTTTATGAATTCCTGGTATTTATCCAGGAAATCCTTATTTGTAAAGAAATGTGATATATTGAAAAACTTAAACCTTAGTATATTCAGTCAATACAGATTTATAGTTTCTCAATGAAAATCAAGGACCGCAAAACCAGTCCTTAGCGAGCTATCTAGAAAATATGAGGTGCAAATACGAACACCATATTTAGTACTATCGGAAGACAACCAGTTTTGCGGCCTGAGAAAATCATCTTAGTCGTAGGCTAGGAACTAAATCATACAGATACCGTACATTGCTGGGATCAGATGAACGGGGGCTCAGAAGAAACGACTACACAGATATAACTGATGACTTACGGACGACTATTCGTCTCTGTCAGATTGTAGGAGCGTGAGCGAGATGGGGAACGCTGTGATTAGTTAAGAGATAGTTGATAGCTACGCGTTTTCCAACTCTCAACTTGATAAAAACCGAGTGACGTCCATGCTACATGCCTGTTTCGAGGTGTGATTACACAACACGCACACAAAAGGCAGATACACTGGCACATGTATGCTGTGGGTAGGGTTGTCAACTGCATTATGGTTATAGAAGACACCGTTCCCTATAAATATACGATGTTAAAAAAGTATACAGTAGGTATTTTATATACAAAACAGGAAGGTAATTGACTAAAGGACATACTCGACGATCAACGCAAATCCCTGATCGCTGCACCTAGAATCCAGATCTTTTTATACAAAAAATCTGGATTCTAGGTTCAGCATAAGTGAGAACTAAGAAAGTATTCTTGGCATTTTTATCCCTAAGAGGGTTAAATAGGGTCTAAATTTTATAATATAATTTACGCGTACGAAGTCATGGTAAAAAGCTAGTAATATTATATTTTAAATCATACTACCGACAATTTCTAAATGATTATTCAAATTTTGAATTTAAAAAATGTACTAGGTATAACGTATAGAAAATATTAAAATTCAAAAGTAAAAAAAAAAACATAAAAATAAATAACATATTTAATGTATGCAATACGACATATTTATAGGCTTTCTAGAAGACATTACAATCAACCGAAATTTTTTGACAGCCCTAACTGTGGGATTAACGCGGACAACCCGTTTCCTGTTACCTGTTCTGGAGCAAAAAGCAGACGCTTCTCAGTAATTTAGAATTAATTTCACATTTTTGATATCGTAGTGATGTGGTACTTTTAAATTACATACGAGATTGATATTTCATCAACAATACTTATCTCTATAATGAAGCCTCTAACTACCTGAACGGAATAAGTTATTCCAATTTTTTTAGCAGAAGAACTGAGTGCTTAAGTAGAGACATTTTGTACGTAAAATAATCAATATTTTGGAACTGTACTGTTGGAATTATTTACAAATTGTCTGATCCGTATTAAAGTAGGAACCATAAAAAACAATCATAAAAAAGCATAAGAGAAACCAGTGAATCTCTCGGGTGAGCTAAACCATTGAAGCGGATTGAAGACTCTATTTTCTAGCACCGAAAATGTCTGTAACGAATCCGTACTGCGGACGCTATCTGCGGCCTTAAAACAAACAATTACTTGGGTTTATTTGAAAAGGAGAGAAAAAATGTAGAGCAATCAAATCGTTGCAGCTACCGTGCGGCAAAAAACCTCGGTATCGTCAAAGATTATTGTACGCAGTAGTCCAAATAAGTCTGAAACGCCTGGACAAATGCAATGTTCGTTAAATAAAATGAAATATACGAGTAGGTATATCTATGTATTATAATCACAGAGAAAAGTTAGAATAAGAATTAAAAAAAAAATTAAAGGGATAATTTAACAATTTAAAACTATACCCTTTGTGGAACGACTTCGGAAGAACCATCGCCACAACTCTTTCTGCCTAGTTTCTGTTAGTCTGCCTTTTTTCTGCCTAGTAGTGTCATTTTGAAATGCTCAGAGAGACATACTGATATGAGGTGTACCAACTAAGTTCTCAGAAGTTGCAACACATATTAACCTCAGGTAACATTTTAAGCCTACCTGGGGGCAGATGTCTGTGGACGGCAGTGGCTAACTGAGAAATCTTTAATATTACGTATAATTACAAAACATTCGAAATAAAACCCTAACCTAACCTTAATATATACGTATATTAAGTATAACAATTTTATGAGCTCATGCATAGACTTGGCATGGTATAGACGTTATTTTTTCATTTTTACTACATTAAATTAATAATAACTATCTAAAAATATAATAACAACAACAAAAATACTATTGGTATATAATTGTGTCAGCTATTAAAATATTTTATTTTAGGTTAGGATACATACCATATAATAATTATTCAATTAAGATCCACGCGATATACATTATGGTTAATTCGATTACTACGGCTAATCTATGACCAGAGTTAATGTAACGAACGAACCAGTGTAATACGGGAGCCATCGAAGCTTTTACTCAGCACACACATAGATAATTTCTTCTTACAATATTCAGAAAATTGTATTAGTATAATTTAAAAGGTGCCTACAACCTACATGTTTTGGCACTGCAAAGACCTAGTTTTTATTTTTTTGTTCCTTAATTTGTTTTAAGTAAGTAAACTCAATAATATACTTAAAGACTTATTTATATATAAAAAAAAATATATATCTGTCAAACGAACTTGTAGTCTTTCGACTTCTAGTTAGAGAAATAGATTTTTAAAATACAGACATAGTTTTAGTTTTTATCAAAATAGTTGAGTTAACTGTTTAGGATTGTGCCAGCCACGTATGCTTGAAAAATTCATCCTGTGTTTACTATGTCCAGAGTTAGTGTAACAGCGAAACCAGTGTAATATGGAAGCCGAGCCTTTCACTCAGTACACATCCCACTGAATTACTTCCTTTTGACAATTTCTGGGAGCCTCGGATTGAAATTCAGAAAGCTGGACCACATTCTGCTTTGAAAAGAAAATGATTTACCCGAATATTTCTCTGTAACAACTTCTGTTTGAAATATGCCCCAGATTGAAGGTGGTAGAATTCTTTGTGGTTCCACTCCGGAAGCACCACCGCCACACCTATTTCTGCCTAATAACAGCAGTGTTATGCGCTGTTGTGTTCTGATCTGAAGGGTGTGGAAAGGGAGACATACTTTTCCGAAACATTCTATCTCAGTCCTCAGGGGTAGCAACGCATCTGTGGCTAACCTTAGGTGAGACGTTGATCTTATGTAGGGTTGATTACGGATGTCCATGGGCGGCAATAGCTATCAGGTGGACTGCATGCTCGTTTGCTACTTCCGTACTATAAAAAAAAAATCTATAAAATTCAACCGTAACATTTAATAAATTAGAAATCGGTGATTTTGCCACAAATGAAAGTTTATATATGATTTGTATTCCAAATTCCAGTATGCATAGATAAAAGATTTTGCATGTCACGGATAAAATAATGTGAAACGAGCAAAATATACAACATTATTTTGGTCAGAAATTTGCGCGGGACACCACCTAATAAAATAATTGCAATTTGCGGCGGCAAATATGGGTCGCGGTAAAATTTACAATCCTCAATAAAACGCACAATTTGTTAAGCCGTCGGTATTTTCATTTTATGGACATAATTATATTAATAAAGCGTCATAGGTGCCTTAATGATGATTTCGTCTAGTCAACAAAATTGATCAATCTGAATAGTAACGGGTGTAAATGTTTTATTGCTGACGTTGATAACCTCCGACGAATGATTACTTTATGGATTATACAATAAATAAAATTGACACTAAACGTTTCTAGTTGATTTGGGGTTGATATATAACTTTAATAAACCTTTATTTTTAAGTTACAGAAATTGCAATGAAGGTCAAATTTTGAGTGTTTTATATACCACATCCTATTTATAATATCATTGATAACGGATGAGTGTAGGTTTAAACTTTTTCCATATAGACACCTTAACCTTAAAATACCTTTCTATTAAGTTTACAAAAGCGCTTCCCTACTTCTTTAAGATAGAAAGAGAGTGACTCGCCGTTGAATCAAAAAATCCTACTAACTTCTTATTTTTTCTATAATCAAGAAACAGTCGAAATGAGAAATTAGATCAGATATTAGTTAGTATCAATAAATAATTTTCATGTCTTACCGAAATTACATGTTGAGATTACGGATATAGTTAGTAGTTCATTTGTCGGATAGCATAAATTCGAGTAATGACATATCGAGGTACGGTTACGGTAACAAATAACAACGTCGGAGAAACTACTACACAATTAGCTGGCACGGATATGATTAGAGACCGATACATAGCATTCGATGGCGAACAAGAGGTAACGTACAATTTGTGCCATAATCAAAGATCATGCATCTGTACGCGTAACTAATTCTAGGCAAGTTGACACACTTTCAACTGGAATGGACGGTTGGTGTCGGTAAATGACTGGAATTTTCATAAATAACGCATAAGATCTGCGAATGAATGGAATGATTCGTTTCGCTCGAACCAGCTGCGTTAAGGAGCGCGCTGAATCGCGCGATTTGATACGCGCCTCCATCAAGTTGGCCTTTGTCAAAAGGCAGGCTAATAAAGTTTAGCAGATGTGATTTTCTAAACAAGACATTAACAAATGGCTACCAGTTGAATCGCGCGGCTGAACACTCGAGAAACTAATCTTAGTATGCTATTTTCTCTACTTCAATGAATAATATGAGAGCTTAATCATAACTTTGATATTACGGAACATGCTTCTGAAACAAATATTGTTACGTGTTAGGTATTCATATTGAGAACTGCAAGGCGTACCGAGATATTCAGAAATATTCATTATGTAGGTACCTACAGATACTTGGTGTTCTCGTGTTGCAGTGTTTTTCATTTATTAGTTTTAACAATTATTCTGTTTTTTGATTTGTAGTTTCTCTCCAAAAAATTTAAAATCTTCAGGTATAGTTATATATTACATTCCTTTTAATGCCTTTAATTATCAGAAAAAGGATAAATTAACATGCTACTAATTAATAAAGCTACTATTAATACATTTTAGTTGTTAGAAAAAATTGTGATATTATTACAAAGATATGAGTCTCAATAATTATAAAGAAAAACATTACAACATAAATACGAAAAAGTTCATTAAACAGTTATTAAAGTCGTCAACAAAAATACCTTGTGTATCTACTCTGTTGCTACTTTGTAATCTGACCTCTCTTCGAAACAGCCAAAACAAATACCTTAATCAAACAAGAAAATGTCTCGAATAATGGTATGCTGTTCACAAATTTGAAATTCAAACATGGATACTCACATCGGTATGTGAATGATTTAGCAACACAGATTTTGCAAAAACAATCTGGTCCGATTTTGTTTGTGCTATCGCCACACGATCGCTATCAAGCAGATTTTAAACGGATCCCGCCATTTGTAGTCCATACCTCGAATTCTTTATGCCCTACAACATTTTGAATCTCACAAAGAAACGTGGCTGCATCATTAAAGCCTATTGTAGCGAATTTAAAATTTTCAAAAAGCGAATTCGTCAAACGTAAAACAATTCGATACGCGTTTGAATTTGTTGTTTGGGCTGACTTCAATTCAATTTCTTCGTCTGATCCGCTCGCGTGAATTGGGTCGCGTAAACGGGTCCGCCCTTTTGGGACCAAAACGTTATTTTTTTCACACAGATTGCGCGTTCTTTGATCTTCAGAATGTGTGCGTTAAGCATTCCCTACGCTTTGTGCGACTCTGTGTGTGTCTACGTCGCTTCGTCAACGACACCCAGCGGGATGTAAAAATGAACCAAGAACGATTCGCAATGATTTTCCCTTTGCTTGGGAATGCTAAGGAGAAAATATGATTAAGTCCCAAAGACTTCTGGTACGAAAGATATTTTTATTTTGTTTTAAAAGCTCTCTAATATGCTCAGACATGTCAAAGCCTCTGAATGTAAGTAAGCATATGTGAGTGACTAGAAGTGCCATAAATATCATGACATCAGAATAGAACCACTTCTTTTCTTTCATTGGATGTCGAAGCTCGCAACTAAAATAATACATTATATAAAGACTAGCTGAGCTCGCGGTTTCACCAGCGTTTAAATAAATGTAACGAGACATACATTAACCAAAATTTTATATCTCATTTGAAAAAAAAAACCCCCGATTTTGAAACATTCTTCATTGGTGCTCCGCTCCTGTTGCTCTTAGCGTGATGATATATAGCCTATAGCTTCTCTTCCTTCCTCGATAAATGGGCTATTTAACACCGAAAGAATTTTTCAAATCGGACCAGTAGTTCCTGAGATTAGCGCGTTCAAACAAACAAACAAACTCTTCAGCTTTATAATATTAGTATAGATGAGTATGAGTGAATTCTAATCAATGAATTATAAGCTAAATGCGGCAATATCAACAAAACAAATATTTTGTGAGAAGGCCTATGTCCGATACAAAGTTTCTGATAATCTGATAATCTTGCATTTTCAAAAAACAATTAATGATTAACCCCCTTTTTTATCAATATTTTAAAGAAATGTGGTAGAATTATTTGTGGTTCGACTCCGGAAGTACCACCACCAAACCTATTTCTGCCTAATAATAGCGGTGCTATGCGCTGTTGTGTTATGGTCTGAAGGGTGTGGTAAGGAAGACATACTTTTCCGAGGCTTACCATCTGAGTCCTCTAACCCTAGGTAAGATATTGGTCTTACCTACAGTTTATAACCTTAATTTAGTATTCTAAGTTTAGTTTCCTCTATTTCGTTTAGTATTTTTTCATGGCGCCCTTTCCTAGCTAGGGCTACTTGATATAGATACAGTTAAAAGAAATTGGTACCTATAATACAATAATGGTATTTAGATAGATAAAATTGAAACAACCTCAATGTGAAACTTGGTTTTTAGAACAATAAGTTCAATAACTTCTCATTCAAATCAATGTGACTCATGGCGCCCCTCTATTTTCTACGGCGAGCGTACCAGGGCGCCGCGGCGCACTCTTTGGGAACTCTTGGTGTATAGTATAGATTATAGAATTATAATTATTACTATGTAAAGTATTTTAATAACTATTATTAACAACAGCATTTACCTTACATGTTTAAATCAGAACAATGTTTTATTTTAACTTAAGGTTGCAAAGCTCTGAGTACTGTACCTAGTTTGCACCAAAGTTTTACACCTAGTCTCGAAAACTCCAAAGTTGTGCTTTATAACTGCCCCAGTTGTTAGCTCATCAAGCTCTAAACGAGCAAATAGTGCTCCGTGCCAAATTTTCAAGGCAGGTGTCTAATCTATTGAGAGCGCACTGTGTCGAGTGTCGCCACTCGTTTGGATCTCGACACCGCTGAGTGTCGTGACGTCAATTCTAATAGTAGCAGTGTTAAGTTGGTAACTACAGGAAAGCGTCCTACCTTAAGGACAACGAAAGTAGGTCATAGTCTACTAAAAACCAGTTTGAGCTGGTTTAGTTGATTGGAAGAAACAAGCGAATGAGTCAACTATCGGATTTTTAGCTGCACAGACATTACTTACGAAGTCTAATAAATTATATCTATGATCTTATCACTGTTGCAAACGACATCGTGAGAAACCTGGATCCTTGGCTATATTCCTTATTCCAAAACATACTTCTGTTCATCTATAAAGTTTAAATGGATCAGTTATGAGCTTCTTATTAAAGTTTTTAAGAAAAATTTGGAGATTTGGATGGATTGGTGCCTTACGAAAGGTTGGCCTGCAAAGTCGTTAACTTTTTTTTTATAGTATGGAAGAAGCAAACAAGCATGCAGCCTACCTAATGGTAAGTGGCTACTACCGCCCATAGACATTTGTAATCAACGCTAGGTAAGATCTAAGTCTTACCTAAGGTTAGCCACAAATGCGTTGCTATCCCTGAGAACTAACATGGAATGCCTCGGAAAAGCATTTCTCCCTTACCACACACTTCAGACCAGAACACAACAGCGCATAAGACTGCTGTTATTAGGCAAAAATAGGTGTGGCGGTGGTGCTCCGGAGTCGAACCACAAAGAGTTCTACAGTACAGAGTAAGCTGGAGCGCTTAGTGTGAGTTCGACTCACAAATTTACAATACCCATTAAATCAGACTACAGCTAATGCAAATATTGTTGTTAAAGGTGAAAATAGTTTTACCATTCTTATGGAATAATCGCAATATTATTCATGGGATTAACAGCGTATTTCTATTTTCTGTTTTTTTCTGGTGCTATTTTTTTTATACTCTTTTCGCTATAAAATATCAAAATATTTCGTACAAACTATAAAAGAAGAACTTTTCCTGTTATTTTAAGATCATAGTCCGATTTAAACGGACCGTTTTGTATCAGATAAATTTGTGATGGTCTGAATTTTTTGTTATTTTTGAGAACAAAGTTTGATTTAGATTGAGACATTTTTTGTTCCGGATTAGACACAGTTTGAGGCTCTGTAGGTACGGCATGTTAAATAATAGGATATCCAAGACCTTTCTACTAAGTTTATCTTAAAATCAAAAAGCTTAATTCAAATATTACTCGCTGTGTTAGAAGTTCTTTATCTGTAAAAGGAAGTTTATTATTTACTAGCTGAGCCCGCGGTTTCACCCGCGTTTAAAAGAAATTTAACGTGACATACATTAACCGAAATTTTATACCTTTAATAATTCTATTTTATTCTTTT
>MOOZ01000583.1:30549-48571 GCA_002930495.1 Cecropterus lyciades | reverse complement strand
TAAACTTAGGTGAGACTTTGATCTTACCTAGGGTTGATTACAGATGTCCATGGGCGGCAGTTGCCATTTACCATCAGGTGGGCTGCATGCTCGTTTGCTACTTCCATCCTATAAAGAAAAAAAAAATGTAGGTGTGGTAGTAGGTATATGTAAGCGACTTCATATAGCACAAGGGTTCTACCTGAAGTCTTATATATAACTAAACCAACCAACAAAAACAAGAATTGTTTCTCGCTAAAAATAGGTGTGGCAGTGATTCCACCCCAGTGAGTTTATACTCGTTCTATTACCTAGTAGAACATATTATGTAAAAATTTCAACCTAGTTAAGAGTGATAAGTGTGAAGAGTGATGAGTCTAAGGACCAGATTGTTACTTTCCGACGCTAGTTTGCTAATTTTCTTTTGTTCAAAAATCTGTTTTTATACTTTCATACAATCTTTGTTTATTGTCACGTAAAACCAATACGAAACCTGCTTAATTTAAGCTCCTGGGTAAACATCTGACGTTATCATTTTGTACAGTGGACCATTGTGCAAGACCACCCAAGTGGGTGTTTTGTCGGACTGTATGTGGGAAACGTACAGGATGATCAATAGACAGTGCTAACTGATAATGTTGAAGGATATTAAAGGTTACGATATAAAAATCTATATGAAGAGATATTTTTTACTACAAAAGTTTTTAAATGCAATCTCACTGCCAATTAATCCAGCCTCTCACATCCATCCACCAAATTTGATGGAAGATTATCGGTACCTTATTTCAAAATAAAATCTGTACTCTTAGTACGAGTTTATCACGTGTACTACATACAATGATTGTTTACGTCTTTACTGATGTGGAACATCTATAGGTGCACGTAGACTTGATTGTTCGCGTGGCGATTGTCACGCCGTATTGATTATAGCGCTATCTGTTATAAATTTCGGAATTTAAAAATATGTAATAAAACTAAGTGGACTGTTGTGTTAGTTCGAGTTAGTGCGGGGAATGGCGTTATTTTCATTCTGCTATATGTTTAGTTCCTTTCGTAATCCTGTCTTTTATGCATATTACTTGTACAAACACGATGTTTCACATGTGCCAAGCGTTCCGTGACTGCAATTTTTTTTTGATATTGCGCGTTTGCGTTATCCTTTTCGGCCATACATTGCAATGGACTTTGCAGTAATGGGAAAAACGTAAACAATGATTGTTTTGAGGAAAGGTTATAAACTCGTACTTAGAGCAAGGATTATAAGTGATAAAAATATTTGTAGTTTACTGCCATACTATTTGTCTATCTATCTATTAATGGTTCATAACAATAGTGCACGTAAGCTATTTATAACAGCTTGATTAGAATAAAGTAACAAAGGAGAGATATTAATTAAGTGTTCCAACGCAGTCCTCAGTAATAGGATCGCACCTGTGATCGACTTCAAGTAGGGCTCTTGTCTTATTTGGGGTGAATATCTAGGGGTATCACAAATACTTAAGCGGATTAGACTATTTTCTTCTTTGTTAATAATTAAAAAAAAACACGCTTTCTAAACTCATAGCCCTACACTAGGATTTCCTCCTGTGTCGTGGGTGTGAACTCATCATTCAGATATCAGTCTGGCCGTGGATCGAACCTGGGACACACTGCGTGTCAGACCGGTGCAGTGACCGCTCCACCATGTGGGTCGTCAAATTATGACATTGATGCAGCCATAGTCAAATCACATAGGGTTTCCATCTTCAAGAACATAATGTCAATTTTACCACGAATGTAGAATGCATATTCTTGGAGCTGGAGCTTTCCAGGTCTTCCCTAGTTGTGAAGAAATATAGGTCCATATAGATACAATTTAAGGTGCTGGAACTCTTTGTGGTTCGACTCCGGAAGCACCACCGCCACACCTTTTTCTGCCTTATAAAAGCAGTGTAATGCACTGCAATTCTGGTCTGAAAGGTGTGTTAAGGGAGACATACTTTTCCGAGGCATTCCATCTTAGTCCTCAGGGGTAGCAACGCACCTGTGGCTAACCTTAGGTGAGACTTTGATTTTACCTGGAGTTGATTTCAGATGTCCATGGACGGCAGAAGCCACTTACCATTAGATGGGCTGCATGCTCGTTTGCTGCTTCCATACTATAAAAAAAAATGTTGGCCAATTAAATTATACGGTGTAGGTTAAAAGCTATTTTAAAAGGGGATTAGTCATCAACTGGAATTTTTTTATTACTAACAATATATCACCAATATCTTACCCGTCCTTGTTCTATTTTATGTGTCGTAAAAATCTCAATCTCGTTTCAAAGAAAGCATTACTCAACATTCAAAGCCGTTTCGACATTCATTAGTTATAATGAATTACTTATTGGATAATAAATAAACACATGTCCGTAGTACTCAAGGAACCAGACGTCACGTCAGTCAGATGATCCCTCTAACGTTAAACATATGCTGTGGGCGTGATTAACCATATTATAATGTTCTCTACTATTTGTTATTCGATTCGACTCGAAGAAATTGGATGTTAGAGTTATACTCGATGCGAAGGACAGAAAGGAGAGCAATTGGTAAATCTCAGTTATTTTACATATTGTTATTTTACACTTAGTATTTTTAACAAATGTTAATGATTTTTATTTATGTATTAATGAAATGTATTATTAAAATAAGTAATGTTTACAATTTTCTTATATCGTATTTACAAAGTGGATATTGATATATTAAAACGTATAGTATAATTTACAAAATATGTTCGTCTGTAGTAGTATATTTAAGAGGAATAATAAACATTATTTGTTATAATGAATTACACTAAGAATTTCTGGAGGTAAAGAATGAAATCACAATTGACCTTATTTTATTAAGCCCAGCTTTTTTAAAACGCTGAAGTTCGAGAAATCGTAGTAATATTAAAGTATAAGGTAATACTGTGACCTATTTATCAAAGTCGAATTACTATGTGACACTGAAGTGTAAAACATATGGCATAGAAATTAGTGGTTTCTCTTACCTTGTACATCATTATTTTGGAATTAGGTGCTAAGTAAATTATATGTTGTTGGAGCAAGTAATTATTGTTATTAAGCACCTGGTGTTAAGTCAAACATAATATTGTAGTTTATTTTAAGTCGTCAAATAGGAGTAGCCTAATGGTTTGAAATTCATGTAAGTAGTCATATGTCAGTAGGTAACATAATTATAGATTGAAATTTTTGATAGAGTAAACGGATTTTGATGAAAAAGATACCTCAAGATATTCAATCTTTTAAATTAAATTTAGTAGTTTTGGTTTGATGTGATTTTAAACATACAAAAATAAGACAAATTCCTAAAAAATATTTATAAGAATCACATATTTCTTATTTTAAAAATGATACGATTATGCTATGATATTAAGTGTATAATTTGTATGGATTAATGATCATTATCACTTGCTTTAATTGAAACATACATACCTCATAGTTGAAGCAAATCCACCCTTAGCGCGCGTTGTAGGTGACCTGAGCATTATGAGATTATTATTATTATTTACTCCGGTTGTGTTCCTTTGGAGAACCCGGAGTCCTCTTCACAGCGCCGAGGACGGCCACCGGGGGGGTTTTAGTGCTGTAAAAATCCCACATAACCCGGCGTTGCACCCACGGCGTCGGGTACCTTTTGAAGGTTTCCCCCTCAAGACAAAAAATCCATTGTAAGAAAAATACTCATTCCCAGAAGTGTGACATTTTTATATCATGAAATTAACAGGTGGTCAGGTGGACTCCATGCACGAGCATGCAGTTCACCCGATGGTTAGCCACTGCCGCCCATGAAGATCTGTTATCAAACCCACATAGGATCAGAGTCTTATCTGAGAATAGCCACAGATGCGTTCCTACCCCTGAGAACTAAATTGGAACGCCTCGGAAAAGTATGTCTCCCTTACAACACCCTTCAGAATAGAACACAGCAGTGCACAACACCGAACCTCGAAGAATTCTATAATAATGTGTTAATTGTAATAAAGTGTAGAAATTATATTCTGTTTAATATTAATTTTATAAGACATAGAGTAAACAAGCTTTGTGTATATACAATATTGTGTTATCGCCATTATCATATGTAATAAATTGGATATAGATGTAGTATAGCGTAGAGATTAAGTTAGACACTAATTATGAACATTAGCAAGGTACTCACGAGCAGAAGCTATCTGGATTCATCCATCTGCTTAACTATAAAAGTTTACTATCGAGCTTAAGATTCACTTAAGATTACAGTTTTGCCTTGATCAAAGTCATTGGCTTATGTTTCTGAGTAAAGTATACAATTCGCAGGAAGAGGCTATTACCCATATTCTAGATTTCATAATTTAGTTGCCTTCTATGTCTTTCAATATCTCACCAACCAACCAACTACTAATCATGTAGACCTCTTGCAGGTAAGCAATCCCTGCCACCATAGATTGGTTAAAGTCTTACCTGAGGTCAGCCACTGATGCGTTACTATACCTGAGTCCTCGTTTTGAATGTTTAATAAGGATACACATATATCCTTCAAATTAAGATCGGACTGTGCTTGATTAAAATAATAGGGAAAAAGAACGTTTTCAAATTATTGATTTAGTGTATACTCGTAAATATTTACTCTATATCCTTATACTTTGTGTCGAGTAGCATTTCTTTCCTCTTTGACATTATTCCACGGAGACATACTTATGTAACATTTTATCCTTAAATTTATTCTCCCTCAGTTCAACATTCGTTTATTCAGTGGACATCGATACTGTGAACCACAATTTGTGTTCCCAACGAATGATTTAGTAAAAAGCATACAAAATCGAATTTATGCCTCTTCTGGGACTCCTCGCCGGTGTCCATTACCCGATATCCTGGTTGATTTATTAACATTGTCTCGGCGCGAATAAGTATATAAAATAATAAATAATACCGTGAGGTCCGAGTTGTAATGAATTGTGGGTGGCAACTAGTGTCTGCATAGGTTTGGGGTTGCGTAGACCGTCCGGATTTTTATCAGATGTCGCTTGTTAAGTTAGTTCAAAAAAGTTTAGTTAAATAAACGCAATGTCAGCAATATGGCATTGGATAAAATAATTAAAAAGTATAAATCAGGCGTGTATTTACGATGATACGAATAAATACTTTAGTATATTACTTATTTATGATTATATTTTCACGTATGAGTCTTATTTAGATATAATTATATATGTAACAATTATACTTGTAACTGTTAATAAAATATTTGCATCTAAAGTACTATTACAAATGTTTCTGATATTTTTTTGTAAGTTCAAGGCGACCTGATGGCGGTCATTGTCATAAATTGGCTTATGTAACCTTATGGAATGATCGGTCACAGATGTTTTGCTACCTTTGAAAGTTGGATCACTTCATAAATATATTTTACTCTTACTACATCTAAGACACCAGAACACAATGGTGGTTATCACTGCTACTATATTGTATATAGCTTATTATTTGTCGTTCAAAGTTTTCGTAAGATAAAATATACTGTATATTGTGGTGTCCTGCGATAATCATGTTACATGTCCGGTAATTGATGACAAAAGGGAGTTACTACAAGTTAGCTTTAGGCTGCTTCTACGATAAGTCTGCTATCACGCGACTTAAGACCCGCGGCTGTGCCTTATTGGGTGTGCGGCTATCCGTTGAGATATAGTCTTTTTCTTTTTCAAAATGGCGGTCACAATACTAAGTAGCATCCTTTGTTGCGATATCGAAGGATGATATTGTTGAATTAGTGAACTAGATTGTGGAATTATTTTGTGCGTAATTTCTTGTTTTTATTATCCTCTGCTATACCATACTGGATAATTGTATTGCAAGGTGGATAATTGATAATGAATTTGCAAGGTACAAGTATGGTTCGGCCCGGGAGGTACCGGCGTACTTATTTCTATCGTGAAGCAATTCCTGCGTTTCGGTGAAATAATGTGGTTGCATATACATTTTCATAAGAGGCGACCATGTTAGTTCCCCGGAGTAATAACCTATTTGCGATTGACTATAGGTAAAAGTCTTTTTCTATATGTTAGTATATGCTTACTAATGGGCGGTAGTGACCAGTTACAATTACAACGTACAAGTTTGGTACGGAAGTAAAAGTTGTAAATTTTTACAGTAAGTATTGTCTTAAACAAAAGCTGTTTAAGTTGTTTATAAATAATGATAGCATTATAAATTTTCTACGATGGATTTGATTTATTGGATATTTTATAGGCTGTAAGTGTTTTTTATAATTTTAATGACATTTAACATTATCATGACTGTTTTATAAACATGTAGGTTAAGTTTAAATGATAAAATGTACATTAATTACAAAATCCATTCAAGCTTTCCGCTTTATAGAAATCGACCTCAACATAGAATAAAGTACGCATTTTAATAGCCACACAGTTGCAGCTTTAGAGCATAAATTATGAATAAACTCAACAGTAAAACCCGAGATTTAACCAAATAGTAGAAATTCACTTGACATTTAGCAGCGCACTATTCATGCAATAATCTGATAAAATTCCGACATTTCCCGAGCTCACTGGATACGACCCAGTTTTAAAAATAGCACCCACGCTTGAACTTGAGTCGTGACTGAGATTATGACAACTATGTATCAACCGAAAAGTTCACGGGTTTAAGACATGCGAGCGTGCACCATCCGTCAAAAGGCGACCTTACCCGTGAACTTAGAGCGTCGAAACAAAAGACCACACTTTATAAATGGAGGCGAGCGAGAACTCTCGATGTCTGAGCCATGCGGAACGTCGCCGGCTCTCGACTCTGCGAGCTCTTCAGTAACAAAGCATGTTTATTGTCTGAAAACAAAGACGCCGGTTCAAGGCTTAGCGACAGAATTCCTGCGATACAGCCATGCCAATTATCAAGCTAACGTTGTTCAAGCACGCTAACGTTCGAGTCAATTTCGTGTCTTGAGTTGGGTTCTGTATGTTTATGAGTGCGCGGCCGGCCGTTTATCTATGCAACGTACTGCTTCCTCCGTTGCACGTTTCGTTTGATCATATTTATTGTGCCTCCCTACAGTCCCATTACTTAACGGAGCTGTACAGGCTCGTAGCATCTCATTAAGGACGTATCGGGTACACTATGTTGCGACTATCTTATCTCGCACCCGTAACTGATAATGTTCAGGTCGCCTTTGTCTGGTAATACAAAATGCCATTATAATTTATATTTAGATAGAATTTTCTTAGTATGTATTTAAAATTTATTATAATAACAGTCAAACTCAGAAATATTTTTTTTGTTAGGTATATTTAAGCCATATGAATTAGTATTATTGCGTCAGTAGATACTTAATGTTTTTGTGCGTATGGATGTATTTATTTGGCATGCTCTACCCCACTAACAGTGTGACCGTTTTATGATGAATTATATTTAAAAAATAACTTAACTACTAAAAAACTTAATAACAAACATATTTTCGGTAAAAAATAACATTTATTTTAAACTATCATATCGTAAACGTATCAATTGTGTAAAAGTAAAAAAAACCGTCAATATTATCGATACCAAAATGTCAATACAATATACATTTCAAAATAATTTCGTTGAAAGATGGAATCTTTGGTACCTTTATTAGCGTTGAGTCAAAAACTACAACATAGAAAAACGTTAATGTAAGAATGTTATATACATTAGTAGGAACACGAATAGGGGTTTTAATGACTTTATAAGTGCTGTCGGACATAAAGTTAATGAAATAGCCACTTTTATTGATCTACCTGCGGGTGACACGGCTCTTGCCGCTTCTAACCCTACATTATGTTTTTCTTCAAATTATTTTCTATCCTCTTCCAACCTCCGTTATTATGGAAGAGTGAAAGAGATAAAGGCACAAAAAGCCTAAGGATTAGGAGAGAACATTTCATTTGGATGGACGACCCCCATCATTTGATAACCTGATGAGGTATTCTTAGCATTAATCCATTAGAACAAGAAATTCGTTTGCAGGAACATTGAAATAAAATGAGCTTATTTTTTGGAAAGCGTATAGAAATTAACCGTATCATCTAATTTCAACTTTAAATTAATACGACGGTGAGAATTAAATGAAACGAGTACTAGCTATTGAAGCTGATTGATTCAAAGAAAGCAATCAGAGCCCCATCTGGTGTGAATATTATCACATCATCCATATTATTTATTATTTCGTCAATTTTATCATAATTTATATTACGATCAACAAGCTGTCGCCACCCGCATTCCAGACAATTGACGCAATCATCCTCAATGAGATTTTGGGGTGTGTAAAACGGGATAATAATTGCATTGGCCACAACCAAATTATTGTTATAGTCACCATTCAATGATAATTCCATTGGAGACTGCGGGCAGAGGTCGTTCGCATAAGTGCCGATTGTGACTTAAACGTGTTTGCTATTCAGAACAGTTTTGTAAGTCATTCTAACTTTGTAGTCTGTAAATACTTTAAATTATGTAGATGTAGTTAAAAGTTTATTATATTGCTTCTATTATAAGGTTTATGGGGTGTGGTATTGCAGCTAAGACGAATTATTCTAAATAATATTTCAAATGAAACTTGAATAGCAAACGAGCACGCAATCCATTTATATGCTTGCTTTTATAATCAATCAATAATTGTTGCAATCCAAATAAGATTCATACTTGAGGTCGACCATAGAACTGTTGCTAACACTTAATAGTAAGTTATTATGCCTTGTATAAGTTAAATCATGATTGTTTTACTGTTGTGGATGAGCAACGCATCTATGTATGTTTGTTACGGGCGGCATTTACTAACAGATTGCATGCACATTTGCTTATTTAATCTAATGACAAAATAATCTGAATATCGTCGTATTTACTGGTATTTTTAAGTCCAATAACAAACCACGAATGGTTCATCATCAAGTTTTATTCTGAGACTCAGACCCCGGCCGTCAAACAATAATTTAAGACAATTCAATTGAATCGAGCTTAAGATTTCATTAATGCCTTTTTATTCTATACTCTTAATTCAACATTCTAGCACTTAAAGTTGTCTTTGTTTACGAAGCTAAGTAGCCAGCGAGCAACAAACACTATCTTTTATTTATCCAGCGATAAAAATGCATTGTTATAAATCAATTACTCGTACGATAAGTAATTTTTATCAAGTGTGAGCGCGCAGCATATAAATCAAAGAGCCGTGAAAAGGTTGCGTCTGGTCATGGGCGATAAAAAATAGATTACAAGGGCCGTGGATAAAATGAGGCAGTGATTGGGAACGGACTTGTTTGTCTTATTAATAAATCAACGAATCGATTTATAGTAGTGCTTATAAGCAAAAGCAAGCAAGATTAGTTAATAATTTACTTGGCTGTGACTGTGTATTGTATTATTATTTGTAGCTTGAGGAAGTAATTTTAAATTTTATTTTATTTAGTATTGTTTCATCATGAATAACAACAAAATCCTTTAAATTTATATCAAAACTAAATTTATACAAAAATAAGTATTTCATATTGCAAGTTGTTGCAATTATTTCTAAATCCCGCCTTATATATATTTAAAAGTCAATTAAAATATCACTTGACCGGAGAATTACCCAGATACTTTCTAGTATTATGACAGTAAATATAGGATTGTGACACTAGGATCCCATAAATGTTATATATCACATAATTATGTTCAATACTTGTACAAATACCTTCAAGTGTGGTAGCAATTATTATGTAAAAAAGTATCATGCTGAAAATTCAGCTTTCATCCTTATATGAATCCTGTAGATGTAAAAATTAGGATAAACAGAAAGAAAAGAATTTTAAGAGAATAAAGATTTATATGTAGTTAACCCAAAAATGTAGATAGACTTTATTGTCCTAAGATTTATAACGAAACAGGACGTAATCTCGTCTCATGTGGGTGTGGACGCATTTGTTCAACGTAAAGCAACATTCACCCTTGTTCGGTTAAAACATTTTGATAAATTCGGGTCGGCCATATTCGTCGATAAGGGAAAATATGTTAATTTAGACGCTACGAGAGAGTAGATATGACCTACTAAGTGATTGGGTTCCGGATGCCTACCGTGTTTTGAATTCGAAGATGCCGGACTGGATCGAATGGAAGCAATGTTTACAAATTGTAATGTAAACAGAAATTGTCTGGAAACCCTCGATTGAGATATTCATTTCAGTCGGAATAAGATTTCCGTTTCAAAAATGCAAACCATTACGTGAACTCACCGGGAATTTACTGATGTTGAACAATTTAGCGTAATGAGGGTTAAGACGTATATTAATGTTTGCAACGTCGCTAAATATAAAAACCAGGTCAAATTATTCCTTAATTAAATACACTTTAAGATGCAAAATATAAGCTGAAACGAATGCCTTTCTTAACAATATGGCGCCACTAGAATTTCCATCTTTAATGAAATATTAAGGTTAACGTCGGCTATTTCATAAAATCTAATTTTAATTAAAAAATAAGCAAACGGTAATTAATTTCGTCTTTTGCGGGCACAATGATGTAAAAATTAAACGTTTAGAAGCGAAACTCGGATAAATGAATTCGTCTCTTTAATATTTTCTCTAAAATTGTAGCGAGATTTTTTCACAAGTCCGTAAAAACAGTTTTCGTCGGCTTATCTTTAATTACGACATCGTTAAAACCGTCAGGAGTAATTAATTTAATATTATACTCTTTGGTAAATTATAGAAATAAGGTACGTGTTTCAACATAAACAGTTAAATGAGGTGAGACGTGGACATTTTTTAAAAACTTCATTCAATTCAATTCCCTATTTTATAATAGGGATTGTATCTGAAGTCAATCACAATTGTAATGGTTTCCATGAGAAGTAAGGTGATCGCGTCATATTATGTATGTGAGCCATCACCACGCCCTCCCACTGAAACGCAAGGCACTTTACGCTAGAAATAAGTGTGACAGTGGTACATACTCCGTTGAAACAACCTTGTGATATTTTGCAAAAACATTTCATGTCGTAAATTATAGTCATCATCGACAAATCTTCATGTTGGCATATCTTGGTTAAGTGATACTCGCTATTCGCCAAGTATGAAACGCATACCTATCAACGCGATGTCACTAATTTAGGATAGGTTATATTAAAATGGCTCAATTTCCGAAAGCCTAAGGCACGTTGCTTTATTAGCTGGCGTGTGTCTCGGAAATAATTAGAATGAGGATTTATAGTTGTCATCAGCGCACCTTGATTTAAGGCCTCGCAATTGCGCATCCTGATAGGTATTAAATGGAAGGGTCGGGTCGGTGTTTTCTTTTATTCTTTAGACGCATCATGGAATTTTGTAATAATATTAATCGTCGTAAAAAAGAATACATGTATATTTGAAGTTATTTTTTTTTTTGGAATCGTGTGATTTGAAACTCGATGAAACGTTAAAGCGTCACGACAAAGAAACAAACACATAAATTTATAGGATTAAGTCGGCGAGAGAATTAGATACAAAACATCGGTAATGTTCCTTCTAATGCAGTTGGGTAAAAAGAGGTACTAGTATATTTTATCCCTAGTTAGGCTGTCTACTCCATTTCCTCGATATCTACCCGCATTCATGTCATTATAATATTTATGTACGTTTCGATAGTATGATGGAACAAAATTTCAAACAGTATTTTCCTTCTTCATAAATTATCTGCATTGATTACTGATGCATTTTCGTTATTTTTACGCCACGATATAGTTTCGGTTTCCTCCCTGGTGTGATTTGCGTTTAGTGCATTATATTAGAAATTATACAGGTGTGTGTTATATACGCTAAAATATATCGGTGTTAATTTGTATAGAAAACTTGCCTTTTAGCGTGATAAATCAGATTAGTAGTTGATTGGTGCTGTGTGATTTTTTTGTAGTGATGATCTACTCGACACTTGGAGTGTGTATTTACGCCTGTTATCCTTCAGCTGGAGAAGATAAAGAATCCAGTAAACTGTAAGTTTCTTTTCATTAGGTACACATTTCACGTTATTCATCGAAACCTAAATAAATATAATGTTTTTATTGTATTCTAACATTTGAAGATATCTATTTATAAAACAAAACGCAATGTGAGTATGACGATCAATGTTCATGTACAAGACACCTATAAAAGAGGTATCACTAAGCACTAAATTATTTATTGCCTACTCTTAGTAACTTTGTAGTGTATATCTTGTTGGTGTAACAAATACAATAAATAAATAAATAAATAAATAGAGTTACATACATTGTCTGCACTAAAATAATGCAGCTGTGGTTATGAATCTTTAACATATATTTTAAAGAGATACATACAGCTCACTCATGTGAGCCAACCGTCTTAGTTCTAAGGAATAGCAACGCATCTATTGACTTTAGATAGAAGCCGTGTTCTTTATAAAGTCAATTACAAATGTCCATGATCGGCAGTGACCTCGTACCATCAGGTGGACAGCACGTATGTTATTGTTTCTTATACATGTTTAAAAAATATTTCTTAAACTATACTTAGAAATAGTGTAATGTAATATTTTAAATAATTTATAACATTACGCAAATGCTTAAACGTTATCTACAAGAGACATTGTATAGATAAGTATTTGACATTAGTAGATCGAATGAAACATACGACCGACTTTCTACTGTTGGGTAAGTGTTACATATAAGAGACACTTGAATAAGTGCCTTGATTTGTAAACAGTATATATTAATTCATAAACATATGTACCAATGTATATTTGAATGAATTTATGGCTTAGTTGTATAAACTGGTTTGTTAGCTCTTTAATTCATGTAGTCAATCTAATTGTAGGTGGCAACTACCGCCACTTAGACTATCTATAGACATCTGTTAATCTAAAATAAGATCAGAGTCTTAGCTGAAGTTCGCCATATAGAGGTTTCTACCCCTAAGAAAAAGTTGAACGTCTTGGATGAGTATGTCTCCCTTACCATATTATATGGTCGTCTATGTTTCTTAAGATGGTAGAACGAGTATAGTTTGACCGGGGAAGTACCACCGACACACATATTTCTAGCGTAGAGCAGTTCTTGCGTTTCGGTGGCAGGATGTGGTTGCAGGCTAACTTTCATATAACGCGACCATCTTTGTCCTCGGGAGCGGCAACGCATCTGTGATTCACTTCAAACAGAACACCTGTTTTTTATGAAGTTGATTACAGATGTCCATGAGTGATAGTGACTTTTCATCAGATGGACTGCATGCTCGTTTGCTACTTAAAGCGAATAAAAAATATCAAAGCTACAGTGTCAAGCACTGCTGTGTTATGGTTGAAAGTGGGTAAGGTAAGGCAAAGTAAGGGTAAGGCAGAGAGACTTACATAAATTATTTTAATATAGAGAGATAAACTTCAGTTCTATTTGAAGTTAATAAAATGTAAATGTATTGATTTTTTACTCTTCTACGTTTTGCAATGTAAATGGATTGTGTACTTATGTTAGGTAAATGTTTAGTTTGTTGTTACCGATTTTATATATGTACCTACAAAATGTTGAGCGTAAATTGACTAAATTGTGAACGGCACAGCTAACTCAATTTTAGAATTTAGGTTACATTTTATTGGGCAAATTTAATAAATCAACATGTCTATTGGATTTGTCCTATATTGTTTAGTTCTATAACATTCACTTCATTTACAATCAAATAAGATTTTAAAGCATTTAAAACGTATAAAAACCGTGTGGCTAACGTGTATCAGTAACTCGATCTTACGTTTAAGGCTGGACAACGCACCTGGGAAAAACTGTACACATTTACATTCTCCAATCCAAGCCTGAGGCACTCTAGACGGTAGGAATGAGTAATGGCCTTAATCCGCTTGTGGCGAGCCTTAAGCGAAGGGTTAAGGCTCCCGCAAGCTATAACTTTTATATTTATTACGTACAACGCACGGACCCAGTAAATCCGCCATCCGCCCGAGAAATAATAAAATTCGACATCGAAATGTGGTGCTTTGGGCTTGTTATCACACGCACACCTGGAAAACTATTTGGGTCGCACCTCGTTTTACGATACCAACCGTAAGGTATGTAATTCGCGAGGTTTATACAAACCGAACATTGCCGTCTGAATAAAAAGATTTAATCAATATTGTCTCATTATAAAAATCATTTGTTAAATTTATAGGCCAGTTTAATAGTCTTAGCGGTAGACGAAGAATAAGTAAGTCTTAATTTGAATTGTTAGTTACAATTAATTCTGGACTAAAAGTTAGGTTCCAATTCTCTTAATCTTAAGCTTTTGATCTTTTAATTAACAATTTCGCGAATAATTTTCTATAAATGAGACTGAAAAAATATATTCAATTAATGTGTTCTAAATTTTTATTGTCGTATCTATTTTATTCAATTAATATACATCAATTAATATATCTGACTGTAATTGTCAAAAGTATAAGCGTCTTCTACTTGGGGGTCCAAATATATGTAAATTTGACTATAAATTACATATTGTTACATATGTATGTTTGCATGTGTGTCCATTTCTTTGGTATGCTACAGCCCAAACGGCTGACGGATTTTGACATATTTGAGATATCATTGGAATCGTCTCAGTTTGCAGAGTGGCTAGGGTGAGTATGCAATATAATTTTAAAAAATGACGCCTATAAATAGCGAAATGGGGGGAAGGGGCATCTTTTATAACATGACAATATGGGTATCAAATGATTGTAGTTTTAGCACTCGGGTACTTTTAAACGGCCATTTGTTAAACTATTGACAATTTAATATTATTATTTTTTTATTTCTATTTAAGGTTTTTATACATTTGTTTCATATTTATTTTGAGTGTTTTGAAATCTCTAATAATATTGTTATATGTTTTCTTCGACCGATTTCTTGTAAATAAGTGGAGGCACACCTGATACGTTAAATCTTGTGCTCCTTTGATTAAATTTGTTATGGGTGAATTTATAGTCCATAACCGGCGTTTCTCGTTCGCATATCTGTATATAAGAAAACTCCAAATTATGATTTGTTAGTAAATTTTTACTAAACAAAATATAAAAAAAAAAAAATACTTTAGTGGACATTTATAAAAGAGATGTCTTGTTTATGTGTTTGATATCAGTAATGTAGGAACGAAATAGTACAATTTTATTGGCTTTTGTACTAAACAGTTTTATGTGGTAGATTTATATTTATAAATTGTGACATTGATTTAGTATTTATTTTTATTTATAGCATCAACGTTAAAATATAATATTAAAGTTTTGCTATTTAAAATATAAATATTTTAAATGGAAAAACTAACGACCAATTGAATTCGCCGCTGAATTTATTCAAATATTTACAGCTCTTAACATCCGGATATTAAGAGTCGTTTATTTATTATTCTAGCAATTATAAAATACGATGAACCCAATAAGCATATCTAGATAAAACAATTCAGTTGTCCATTTTCTACCAAGACAAAATTAAATCTATCAAAAACGACAAAAAAGGAATTTCAAAAGACTTCTTATCATCAAAAGAATTAGCTGTCCACAGTTCTAAAATACACTACTTACAAATGAACGCCATCAAAACATCCCTTTTAAAGAAACTTGCATTCTTACCTAAACCCCACCGTCCATTTGTTGGCAAAGGCAGTGATTAATATCGTCTTTCGTTATTCCAATCGAGTTAATTTTACCCGGAATACGGTCTTTCAGGTGCATGTTTCAGTGCGACCGATTGACGAGTTGCGAGTCGAGCAAAGATCTTTTCGTAAGTCCAGTTGTAATTCAAACGCTGCATCAGCATCGTCATAATACATGCTGTGGCCGACATCTTTACCCTCGTGATTTGATATAGAAGGATTTTTGCTTCATAATGTTAATCTTCGGAATTAGCAACGGATCTGTGACTTAGGTCAGCCCTTTGACACTTACCAACGGATAAACTGCATGCTTATTCACTACTTCAGTTTCATCACTTATGAAGTAGTAAATAAAATAAAGGATTTTTATGTATATAACGGTTGAAGAATATTATTTGACCTATTACAGCGCATAAACTACAAAAGTTCGTGCCCAAAAGAATCATGCACTCACACTAGCTTTTTTCTTCGGCTCCATCCACTTGGAGCCACCCCGGTAAAAATTATCCAATGTATTTATCCAGGCCATAAACTCTCTGTGTGCCAAATTTCAGCCAGACCAGTAGTTTTGCGTGAAAGAGTTCTTACACATACATTCTCACAAACTTTCGCATGTAAGATATTAGTTGGATGAAGCTAATATTTATTTTAAATTTTAATTACATCACATCGCTTACAGTTGTGGGTAGGACACGTTGGTAATAAATAAGGGACTGGAAGCGACATTTGTCATTTTGAAAGATTGCGATCTGATTCAGTAGTTCCGGAGTTGACGATTCCAGAATATAGACGGAGCTCCTTTCTAGTTGTTTGAGATAAAAATCATTTATACTTGAGGGAAACAATATGTCAACGCTAATTTGAATTTGTTTGAAGCTTATTGATAAATAATGTATACGTTTGTTCGTTCATTAATGTCGGGAGTTAAGAAAATGGGTTTTCTAAAAAATTGCAGATATATTTAATTCAATTGATAATTCAGTTATCAAATTAAATTATTGATATATCGTCATATTTGTCATATTTAAAAGCTATTTGGGTTTCAATAACGTTTTATGTCATAATTTTTTGTTTTTATTACAACTAACGGATTTTTAATAAGGCTGAAATTGCAAACGAGCATGTGATCTAAATACCTAAATTTAATTTAAACCCAACTGCCGTTTTGTTAAAAATTATATCGGTTTGTTTAATTTTGAAGTTAATGAATTAGTTTAAAAATCTCTTAATTTAATTTAAAAAGTATAATTTTAGGGTAATAAATTAGTTTTGTTATTACTGTATCTCAGTAATATCTCAAATATTTTAAAAGTTATAATGATGTTCACATATTGGATTTCTTAAAGGTATTCTATAAATCTTAGATGAGAAGGCAGAAGACACGTCAAGCAAGGAGATGGCGGAGATGCGATACCCAATTAAGGAGGTAGAACAAATATTTTTCGGAGTGTATCACCGTCACACCTATTTCTGGCGTGAAGCAGTTCTTGCGTTTCAGTGGTTGCCATCTCTTTCATATGAGACAGTCAGACAGAGGACTAAGTCCTCGGGAGTGGCAACGCATTTGTATTGACTTCAGGTAGCACCCCTGTTCTCCATGAAGTTGATTAGCTACAAATGTCGATGGCACTAACCACTTTCCATCAGATGGACTGCTTTTACTTACATGAAATTGAAGCCGTATTAAAATTCGTTTAACTCCTGTATACCCCTATATAATATTGGCAGACAAGATTATAAAAGTGATACCGTGTCTGGCATCTATGTTAGACGACCTGCCTGGCGAAGCGGTCACCGTACCGGTCTGATACGCACAGGTTTGATCCCTAGACAGACAGAGTTTAGATTCTGTTCTGGGCCTGGGTGTTTATGTATTCGATTTTGTCTGTCGATTTGAAGGTGGTAGAACTCTGTGGTTCGACTCCGGAAGCACCACCGCCAAACCTATTTCTGCCTAATAACAGCAGTGTTATGCGCTGTTGTGTTCTGTGTGTGGTAAGGGAGATATACTTTTTCGAGGCATTCCACCTTAGTTCTCATGGGGTAGTAACGCATGTGTGTCTAACCTTAGTCCTCTAAGGTGTTTTTTTAAAGGTTTATAAGGTTTTTTTTTTAAACTTTGATGTCTATAGGCGGCAGTAGCCACTTACCATCAGTTGGGCTGCTTTGCTACTTCCATACTATAAAAAGGAATTGTACCCCCGACACAGGAAAAACCTAGAGTAAATAACAAATAAAAATCTCACACACACACATACACCCGCGCTTTATAACTTCATAGGAGCGCAGAAAGTTTTTTTATGTGGTCTGTGCTTTAGTTGTATGAAACACACATGTTTACTTATTCAGTAGCGTAGATTAATTACGATTAACAAAACCTCTCAACAATTCAACAAAATCGGTCACCACACTGGTCTGACACGCAGTGGGCTCCGGGTTCGATCCCCGGCCAAAT
>MOOZ01000583.1:0-19431 GCA_002930495.1 Cecropterus lyciades | reverse complement strand
GTCCGCCATATTGGATTAAGACGTCTCTAATACATGAAACTATCGTTAAGGTTATTATGCATTATAATCTTATGTATGCAAAATTTCAACTAAATCTGTTTCCAAAAATAGTTCAAAATATTACAAAGTTATTGTAATACTTAGGTTAGATGTATTATGTGATATTTAACGCTGGGATTACAAATTTTGGATATTTTGTTAAGTTTAGCAAATCAGTTTCTGAAGTCGAAATAAAAAGAAAGAAATATAGTGATCAAAAGTAAATTTAACACGCTTGGATAGTAAGCTATGTTAGTTAGTAGTTTACTTAAATCTATTTGTACTACCGAATTGGTACCGTTACACGACATTTAGAATGTACGCATTATAAAATCTGTCCGTCTAGTCGTCCCGCGATCGTAAAGACGGAATGTTCTTACAGTTTCTATCGTAAATCAAAGATATTAAACGGTATGGCGGAACCTCTTTCGAGTTCACAGTATAAATCATCGAGGCGCAAGAGACCTACCAATACTACCTTTGCATACGCCGTCTATATAAATCTTCACCGACAAAAAATATCGTGACGGCCACATACATTTCTCACGGCGATAGTTTATGAACCTTGCAGAATGCTGATGCGTACACTAGAGTACCTTTTCAGAGATCCGTTTCTCGCTTACCTTTTATTCGATAGATTTAGTGTTTAATCCCTCTTTGAGGAAAATCTATGAAAGTAGTAGAAAGTACTGAAATAAAAGTACTGAAGAATACTCTTTTTGTTGGGACAATTAAATAAAATAAAATTAATGTTTCTTCCTTAATTACAACATTCAACTATTCGTCAGTCAACGAATTTTCGAGATATATCTACGTTATTAGAATCCATGTTAAGTAGTGGACATGAAACCATTTCAAATCCTAATAGGATTACTAAGAAAGCAACTGTTAGAACTAACACTGAAATAGTGGAAGTCAAATTGCCGTATTAGTTTTGAAGAAGAACGTTTTTTTTCTAATAAGAGTTACTCGTCTTATAAAGTTGAGTAAAAAAAATAACAAGTACGGGCAAAAATTGTAATTTGTGTAGGTACTTTTTAGTATGTTTACCTACTATTTGCGAATTACATTAGTTACATTGGGAAAAATTTCAAAATCTCTGGTGATATTGCCTTGTTGAATAGGTATAAAAAATATGATAGTTTACAATATATATATATAAAATCATAATATATTAACTTATTATTAAGTTAACTTTAAAATAAAGTTAATTATCCCAATACATACTGAAAAAAGCTCGTGTATAATATTATGAGGAAGGATGTGTTTCTCAGTTAAAGTTAGCGCTATGGCGGCGGCCACCAAGTTCCTAACTGTCATATAAAGTGAAGAACTTTCTGAAAGGCTTAAGTTTTCTCAGTAATTTAACTACCTTAAACGAGCTTTCCCAAGTCGAAAACTAGTTAAATCATTTTCTTGTAGAAGGGCAATGTTTTCGCTTGTTAAAATATCTTGGGTAATTTTGTGAATACTTTTACTATATAATACTTTCTTATTGTGACGATCTCAGATTACATAAACAAATAGTTCTTATCATAAACTCTTTAGATGACTTAAAAATTTAAAAATCTGAGTTATATTGACACGCTGAAAATATGATTGTTGGAACTTATTGTAAATATTTTTATAATGTGTAATCATCATTACTATAATAAGATAGTGATGATTTTTTTTTATACTTAAATCTAACGATAAGGCATACGGGCTACCTGATGGAAAGTAGTCACCGTCGCCTATGGACATTTGCAACACCAGAGGTGTCACCAATGCATTGCCGGCTTTGAAGGAGAGCTGTTTTCGCACCGAACCATGGAGGACCGTCACGAGTCCAGTTGGTGTGGATGGAACTTCATCCTTCGGCGAATGGTGCGGTGGAGGAAAGGTGACTTAGGCACCAGGTCAAAAAGTTCCTCGGAACACTCACCATTGTAAAGTCGGCAGAACACACAGAGGGAGCCTATGTCCCTCCGTAGACTTAAAGGTTCTAACCGGTCGGTGATCCTTGGGTCGTTGACGATTCGAATTGCGCGGTTTTGCACGGAGTCAAGTAAGTTAAGCTGGTATTGTGGCGCTCCAGCCCACAGATGCGAGCAGTACTCCATGTGAGGCCTCACTTGTGCTTTATAGAGCATAGCGAATTTCCCCCCAGTGAAATAATGCCTGGTTCTGCTGAGAACACCTAGTTTTTTGGATGCCATCTTGGCTTTCCCTTCCAAATGACTTCGGTACTGCACATCACACGAGATGTCAACGCCCAGGATCCCCAGGATTTTATCAATGATCATAGAATTTAGATATTATTCCTTTCTCCTTAAAATTTAATTATATTGAAAGTGTCACAGCCGTAATCATATTAGTCTGACACAAGGTTTGATATTTGTCCACGTAGATGTGAAACCGATATTAGATTTATTTTGTAGTTCTGTGTGTGTGTATTTATGTTATTTGTTTTCAATAATATTGTATTTAATTAAAAATCATTAATAAGATGCTGTATTAATGAGGTATTCCCGGGCGCTATGACACAAGGCTCGTCAAAAATGTTTGAAAAGTGTTCTCCTTCAAAGCCGACAATTCGTTGACGACTTCGATGCAGTAATTACTTTCCATCAGGTCTGCCTTATCGTTAAGTTGAAGTATAAATAAAATATTTGTCCGGGTTCGTTCGTATTCGTGACCATTAATAAGTTATTGTCTTATTGGGATCATCAAATTCGATATCACGTGAAATATACATTTAACTATTCAATTTCTTGTGCTAAAATGTATTTAAATTAAAAATCAGATGTAGAAATCATGCAATCAGATCTTGTAATACAACCTTTTCGAATTCATATCAATGGCAATTTAATACAATTTAACGAATTGCAATACAAATTTCTATCAAAGTGTGAAGTTATAAAAACATAACTTTCACCAAACACGTGCTTCTGCGACGTGACCGCTCAAATAATTCCAATTTTATGTTTTATACCGAATAGTGATGTTACTCATCTTCGTATCTGTTACCAAAATTGTCGGATATTAGAAAAAATATTAATTTATATAAACATAAGAAATTATACCTTGTGTACTCCTGTGGGCGCACAAACTAATTGTGTAGCACATTTGTTTCTTAATTTGCCGAATGGGAAATACATATGTATATTCTAAACGCTAACAATTGGACACTAATGTTATAGATTATATGGTAATTTAAATAATTTATCTCAGTTTAGAAGTTTCAGCAGTTATTCAGTAACTGATTAACTACATTCAGTAATTAATTTGTTTTTTTTTTTAATTAAGACATATATCCCAATAAGTGTTATATTTGCCTGGATATATTATACTCTCGGTACTAAATAAATTAATGTTACATTGACGCTGTTAAAAAAAGCCTAACAATTATTATACACACCAAGACGCGTTATTTATATCTATCGGATATAAATATTAATAAAAATTTCATTATATCCAGTTCCGAAATTATATATCCTACACAACCCTACTGTGAAGACTTCATTGACTTTCAGTTTCGGTTATCAATGTTTCTGTCGAAATTGCTTTCTTTGTAACGCGAACCAAGATCCACATAAAGATAGTAAAATTCACTTTCTGCAACAAAGCTGAGCTCAGGTCAACTAAGTTTGAAACGTAAACCATATCATAACTAATATCTTACAATACAGCCGACTCATTCACTATTATGAAGTAAAGCTGTGTATTACTGTTTTTATATAAATGTCTTTGAATCGTGAGATGATGTTTGATAAGGTACTCAAATAGCTTTCAGTGGATGCCGATAAATATTTATTGTGTAAGTACAAAGAGATCAAAAGCATTGTTTTCGAA
Source organism: Cecropterus lyciades (assembly GCA_002930495.1). Lineage (NCBI taxonomy): Eukaryota > Metazoa > Arthropoda > Insecta > Lepidoptera > Hesperiidae > Cecropterus > Cecropterus lyciades. Next base: position 15,558 of record MOOZ01000583.1, on the reverse strand, counting down.
AACGCGGCTTACATAATAGGATTTGAACGGGAGACTGCCCAGTCATCTGAATATAGATGGTTGTATGTCTCGTTGAAATTAATTAGTTAGTACTGAATCTTTTAATAAGGTTTGAGGAAAAATGCTATTCAAATTCGTTGTTGGTACAAGGAATGTGAATAGCATTTTTCATCAATTGTTCAATTGTTACTTTACAATTATTAGGTATGTAAGTACTTAGTTTCTTAGAATTTAACATTTAGTTTGTGTTATACGCAGATAGATGAGTAAAACAAGAAATAATGTTTGTCTTTGTAATAATATATATTTAATTTAACACTTTTTATGACTTTTCATCAAAATTGTATAGTTATTATAATATGTACATTTTTGGAATGGTCTATTTCCGAGCTTTCATTTGATATCCATATTGTAATGATAATAGCCAAGTCGTCCCTTTTGCCTTTACACATATATGTACGTACAACACATACACGCTTGAAAACATTACCCTCCTTCTGACGCAGTCGGGTAAAAAAGATTTTTAAACGGTTTTTTACTTACCTCTTAGACATATTTCGTTTTGTTTTAGCGTGACGTTATTTATTTTGATATCATTATATACCTACCACCATTGTGGTGAAATAAGAGAGTACACAGTTAAGTAATCATAAGTAAACAGAGCAACCGAAGTGTACTATTTCTGTGAATCCCAAAGGACTCAGCGCAGTCAAGTCACTCTGAATGGAAACGCAAATCACAGAACACAGTTATTTTCATAAGGTTTTTTAGTAAATACTCTAAAAACGTATTCTTTGAAAGTCCTATACCTGAAAAATTACGATTACCTAAAAAATATTAGCTTTACATTACACTGGAACGACATTGAATCACTATAACGTTTTGATATAGCGGTTGGATTTCACCATATCAAGCATTATGTAAGCTCCATTCCTTTAATAGAACATTAGACTTACTGTGTGTAAGTCCTCATGTTGAAACGAGTTCCTATTTAAGTCAACTGCGCCATTGAAGAGCCATTTGTGTTAATCCCCGAGGGCTCAGCGCAGACCGGTGCGCTGGACTGCGAATGGAAACGTTCTCAAACAAGCATTCAGCGCAAACCGCCGAGAAAATTACACGTGCTTTCATGAGGATATCTTCTGAGTAAATACTGTACGGGTTCTGAGAAGTGATCCTTTTTTCAAGCCGAAATGCTCAAGATTTCTGCTAAGTTTCAATAAAAACTGCATTTCTTTAACCGTATTAGATTCCTTTAAGATTTCTGTTTTTATAACAGCAGCATTAAGCACTGGTGTTCAAGATTGAAGGGGAAAAGGGAAAAATACTTACCTGAAGCTTTCCAAGTTAATCTTTAATATCTGCGGCTGACCATAAGACTTTTGTTGTATTTCACATTGATAATATACACGTTATTATCAACGTATTTTACCTTAAATACAATATTTGTGATGATTACAGAAGTCCATGGCTGGCATTTTTCATCTTTATGGTAGCTGGACTATATTTATAATAATGACTATTAATATCCAGTTACATAAATTTTAAACTACTAGTTAGTAGAAAATATAACATTATGTTTAAAATATTGCAGAAGATATTTCTTTATAGCAGTGTATATAAACTGTTGTTGAACGATCCATGGGTTACAAGTGCTATCCAACGGTACTAGAAGTGATCGGTCAATGATTTGTCGATTATAACGTATATATTAAAAAACTCTTATTTAAAACCTTTCTTTACACTCTTATCATGTAAAGCCATTTAAAAAGTTCTTAAAATCATTTAGCATTTCACATACGGAACTGGTTACGTACAACTCTTTAAATACGGGAACTAAATACATATCTACTTGTACGTCAAACAAAAGCATATATAAACAAGAATAGCTTATAACACTTAAACTACAGTATACTTTAGAAATATTTCCAAGTAGATTAGTTAAAAGGATCATGTCATTCAAAGAAAACGAAGGTAAATTCCGTTCCTTTAGCAACACGACAGTACTGTGAACTACTTCGAATGAAAACGTTTTTACACAAACATTAAAGACTTGTTCTACTATAAGCAGGTCTTTTTAGAAAAGAGTGACTGTGACGAGCGTAAAAGATTTTTTGGTAGGCAATGCTCATAATTTATTAAGAATATAATCCGATGAGTATAATATTACACAAGTAAAGCTGCTCTGGAGACATATATTTTTTTTGTAGGAAGAAATGAGAATGTAGTACGTTTAATTGTATCAGGCCAATGCCGCCCATGGATATCTGTCATCAACCTTTACCTTATGCTTGTCACAGATGCATTGGTAACCTCGATAACTACATTGGAACGCCTTTGATAAGTAAGTCTCCTTTACCACACACTACTCCCTTCAAACTAGAATACGTCAGTGCTTAACACTGGTGTTATTAGGCAGAAATAAGAGCTGCAATTTTGCGGACGTTAATTTGAAGTAATTTAATATCGTTTAAGTAATATGTCCTAATACGTCTTATCGTTTGCTACGAAACTATAGAACACGTACTTAACGAACTGTTTTGAAACGTGCACGCGTTTTCATAAAGCTTCTTAAAGCGAGCCTAAGCACTCTAAAAGTCCTCGAGAGTGGGTGAAAACACTCTTTAAGATTTTGTCTTGTGCGAAAATACTGTGAAAATTGACCTAGTAATTTACGGTTTCAGTAAGTAGAACTATATTTGTTTAAAATAAACCGTGGAAAGTATTTAGTTGTTTGTTATGTACAAGTAATAAATAGTCAATCTGAATAGTCCATCTTTGAAGCTGGTATAACCCTTTGTGGTTTAACTCCGGAAGTACCATCGCCATACCTATTTCTGCCTAATAACAGCAGTATTATGCGCTGCTGTGTTTTGGTCTGAACGGTGTGGTAAGGGAGATTATACTTATCCAGCGTCCTAACTCAGTTGTAGGTTTAGTCCTAAAGAGTAGCGATGCATTTGTGGCCAACCTTAGGTAAGAATCTGATCTCATCTGGGATTGAGTACAGATGTCCATGGGCGGTAGTAGTCACTTAGGTTGCTACTTCAATATTATAAAAAATATTAAATAGTTAAGAAAGATAACACATCTATATATGTATCTGATAGACATACATATATCTGATTCAATTACTCCATGTTTTTAAACAACGTTATGTTCCTTGATTGCTATAATTTGTTATAATTACCAGAACTAATGGTGACATGAAAATTTCGAAGCTTGGCAAAGCCAATTATCAATTGATTCAACCATCATAACAGTCTTTAATTAAAACCGAACTCATACCCTAAATACCAGTCATTTAGTCGTTGTGTGTGTGAATATAGTTGTGTGTATATTTTTTGTTTATATAATAACTGGCTTTTACCCGCGGCTTCGCTCGCGTTTTCAAATTTTTTGACAAACAATCGTGTCTGTCAAAATTTTGTTTAAATATATACATATATTTGGGGCAATTTTTTTTTATAAAATTTTTAATACTGTCTTATTATAATGTATATAAATGTCAATATAATGAACTATATATTTCCTTGTATTAAGTATTTTTGTCTAATATGTAGCTAATGCTGCTTATAATAATATGTATCGATAATGTTTTAATAATGCTATAAATAAACAAAGCCATCAGATTTCATCGCAATAAAGCCGATACCATCTAGCGTTCACTGGCTTACTTAAGTACAAAGAAATCTGTGTATAAAGTAGGTCTTCGATAGATAGATCGCATATAGCGTTATTTACAACGAAGCTATTCGATCATGTTCGTAAATTGAAAAATATGTAAACGAGCCCGATATTCGATGTGTCGATATTGAATGTCGCGTGAAAACATGACGCCGTCATTTTTAACGCGCGATAGATGGCGAAGCGCTAACGCAGATAAATCGGTCGGAAGTCGGCAAAGGTTTCAACGAGAGCGAGAAATGAGAAGCGAGAAAGTGAATAACAATAAAATTAACAATAAAACAGACGGTAGAATACGTAAGTAACACATTTATAACCCATTCCTTTCTATTCCAATAGTTTTTACAGCACATCTTTGAATAGGCATGTAAGTATTATTATTATTATAGTTCATAAACCTTGGAAAATCGTTTTAAAAGACAACTGTCAGATATGTACAAGTATTCCTCACTATACATTCACGGTTGCTGTAGGTGATAATCAATTTCTATTCTAATATTCAAAAATTTTAAAAATTCAAAAATTCTTGATTCATCTCAAAGTCTCATTACAAATAAATTGCAAGGGCCCCCGTACTGGGAGGAAAACCTGTATTACAGGGTATCCCGCTCATCCACTAAGTTCAATAATAACAATTGAAATGAATGAAGGCAGAACATATCTTACTTAAAATGTCTAAATAATATGTGTCCACTATTAACTATGTAAGTGTGCTTGTGTGTGTTGTGTTGTGTTTGTTATGTGTGTGTCTTGTTTGTGTGTGTATCTTCATAATTCAGTGTAAAAATAAAGTAAGTCACTATATGTTTCACTTTGTTTCGGGCCTTGCTGCTGCTTTCATACGCTAGATTCCCAGAATAAGTGGTCAAATTTCAAATCATTAGGCTATCGCAACTTGAACAAGTAAAGGAAATAACACAAAATAATTGCCTTAAAAAGAAATAAGAAAAAATAGGAAAAATGGGTTCAAAGACCGCACATATGAGTTCGTTATTAATACTGAGATAAAAAAAGGGGAATAAGGTAGATACCTAACTTTTAAACGTTAATTTATAAGTTGTTACTAATTTGATATTAAGATACAAGGTTTCAAATTTGACTCTTTGGTACTTATTATTACAAATATTCAAAAGTTCTCGCTTACTCTTTAACCGTAAGACAAGTCAGTAAATCGGTCGGAAGTCTTCCCGCTACATTGCCTTCCTTAACGACCTTTGGTGTGGAATCGGGTAAGGGTTAAAGGTGATTTTTACGTACGTGTGCGTATTATAAGTGACGTTAAAGAAAATGTAACGGTGCCGTTACGACAGATGCAAATTGAGATAATAATAATGATGCTTACTAATCATTATTTTATGCTGCTTATATAAATAACCGTAGCTAGTTTTTTTTGTATGTGTATATTTGTTGTATGTGTGTGTTGTTGCATGCATACAGGCGCACATGGACAAAGGTTTGCTCGGGTGCATGTACACATAAATCCACATACAAAAACGCACGCGACGTGCCTGTGTACTAGTACAATATTATTATTTACACAGTTACTAGTATATTTTACAATATATTTAAACAACTACTTGTACTACAAATACCTAGTTACTAAACCTATTAATTCCTTGAAATGTAAACGTAGGATCACGACATCATCATCATCCACGACACAGGAGAAAAACACTAGGTTTTTCTCCTGTGTCGTGGATGCCATGGACACACATAGTCGAATACACAAATACCCAAACCCAGAACAGAATCTAAATTCATCATTCAGATATTTGTCTGGCCGGGGATTGAACCCGGGACCCACTGCGGGTCTGACCGATATGGTGACCGCTCCACAACACGGGTCGTCAAATTGCGCAATTGGTCGTCTTGCGCAATTACGTAAATACTTTGGTACATATAAATAAGCAACACGTTTGAGTAATTAAAATTTTAGATTTATTAATTTTAGATTTGGCTTAGTTGAATTCGAATTAATCTAAATCGAATATGAAGCTACTGATATCAGCAGGAAGACCATGATAGCCACAAAAACCACAAAGACCACAAAATAAGTGCAAGTGATTGATTACAGTTCTGCAATACAATACATAAAACTGTAGTCAAAATAAAAATAACCTTTTTGTTACACTTTAAGGCGTGGAAACAAAAATGATAAGTTAATATCATAAGATAAAAGCCGGAATTTAAACTGTCAAGCAATAACAAAGATATAACAAAGGTCGCTCATGTGAATACGATCACCGTTACCTAGATTAATGTGTGCCGTCGAATGTGAAGAAAGATCTTTGTGGGAACCGCTTTTGGAAATTGAGTGAAATATAAGACACGCAGCTTAGCGGTTCAGCGAACATTAAAATAAAAAAAATAAGTAGTTAGGGGTACAATTATGTATAACGAAATATAAATAGGTCTGATAGTCTAATGACATGATTTTTTAAATCATTTTTTTACCATTTAACTGTTCATATTCAAAGCACTTCAGATATATAATGAAGTTAAGTCAGAAATTGATATTTAATTGTTTTAAAGTAAAGGATCAGTCACGTCAGGATACCTAAATACATGACAGATGCTCTAAGAAAGTTCTTGATGGTGTTTTCTAATATTTTCTTATAGGACGCTTATCAATTTGCACCTGATTGGACCTCGCCTTCTCATCGAGGTTCGAATTCCAGGCCATTGATTTTCTAAAATTAAAAATTTATAATCATTGTTTTACGATGAAAGAAAAACATCGTGACGAAAGCTACGAACCTGAGAGTTCTCGAAAAAAATGTACCTACTCAAGGGTGTGTAAAGTTCATCTCGCACCAATTCGCACTTGGCCAGAGCAGTGGACTATGGCCTAAACTCTCATTTTGATAGGAGACCCGTGCCCAGCACGGAAACGTTGTCGACAATCTGAAGACATATCAGCTGTGAGATAAATATGGATTAGCGATCATGTCTTGAGTGTTAGAAAAAAATGTTGTCCAAACATATCAGCTGTATGTACCACAACCGAGCGTCACGCCATAGTCCTTTTGTCTTTGACACTCCCTCACTATTTGATTTATAGATTTGTTCGTTGACTGCTTGTCTCTGGAGCCTTATTAATGAATTTATTTAAATGCTAATGAATGTTACTTTCGGAACAAGTAAACCAATTTATCTGGATCTCTAATGAAATGTTATTTTAAGATCGTAATTAAGTTGCCTTTAGAATCGTTTCATGATTCTACATTTCATTTCTTGTATTAAGAACTCGATTCTAACAAATATATGAATGTTTTAAAACACGTTTTTTGCTGTTCATTAATGCAAGTAAATTGGACGCTTGAATTTCTCTAAAAATGTTTGAAACTCTATTCAAGTAATCCTCTATTAGAATCGTTTTTAACACCAATATTTACGTTTTCAAAGCATTCACTTACTTTTGACTTCTTATAATCTCAGCCGTTTTAATAGGATAAAAACGAAAATTCAATTCAAAAAATTAATAAAAGATTCCAATTGCATTGAAAAATACACATTAACATTTTATAGGTCGTCCAGATGATCACGGTAACGACTGAAATAAGCTCTTAATCTCCATGATTTGAATGATTGAACATTGACTACCCGCGTAGCAAAGCGGTCGACATACCGGTCTGACACGCTTTAGGTTCCGGGTTTGATCCTACGCCAAAATACTCGTACGTCTGAAAAATGAGTTTAGATTATGTTCTGGGTCTGTGCATTTGTGTATTTTTCTTTGTGCATCCATGATACCCACGACACAGGAGTAAAGTAATAGTGTGGGGCTATGAATGAAGAATGCGTTTGTTTTTGTTTCCATTGACTTATTATTTTTGATAAATAGTAATATGAACTTCATCCCTTAATGTTTCCCTTAATGTTTAATTTCATAATTTTTCTACGAGTATTTCGAATATGTTAAATGAAATCAGCAAAATGTTGAAATGTTAAATGAAAGTAGCAAACAGCACGTACAATATTAAGCACACTTACTTTAAATAAGTAACTTATATCCAATCGCACTTAACTCATAAAATAAGTGAATTGCGAAATAAATAAAAAATGATGTTATTTACTGCAAGATACTTCAACTACATCGCAAGATTGAATTTCGATTTATTTGGTAATATTTGAATTTAAAATTCCAGGTGTTCATGTGCAAATAACTGGCTTCGAGTGGAACGAGCTCTAAATCTTCGGGAGATCTTTTCTCGCCACGAATTGATTGAATGTATCTGCATCCTAATATAGCTGTTGCCGCCGTAATGCGCTAGTTTTATCTATGCTGTCCTTTCTTGGTTATTTAATTTGAACTAAATGAATAGTAATTATATTGACCATTCAAATAAACGTAATTAAACGTGGTCACCATAAAAACATCAATTATCATAAATATAATATGGTATGGTACACTATAGTATAGGACACATCTGAGGATAATTTAAACCATATACACGATTTTAATACATGTTTTTGTATAGAATGTCATAATGTCATATATTGGAAGTTTCGGGTTCGATCTCCGGCCAGGCAAACTGTTTCATGTCTGGGTAATTATAGTTATTTTTTGTTTTAGTCCACAGCATTGACATGTACTTTAGAGTGAGGCATGAAAGCAATTGTGTGAGGCATGAAAGTGAGGCATGAAAGAATAAATAAATAATTATTTGATATAATCTTCATGACTGTTTAAATAAAAATCAATATTTCAGTGAATAAGAAAAAATATTTATATACATCATATTTTATTAAGGAAAAAGACATTCTATTAAATATACTTCACACGTTATAAAATTAAATAAATAACCTCTCATGAAATGATTTCACTTCATCAATTCCAAGCTGAAGTAGAGCTTCATATTTGCAACGAAGTCCATTCAAAAGCTTTTTACTAATGCTTTCAGGAGCTTAATTAACATCCTCTTCAGTGAATAGGCAGAGCTTAATTCAAGCTACGAGTGCCAGTATGAAATCCGGTGGCAATATTATAGATATATGTTAAGGAGTCCGAGTATATTAAATATTAGGAAATATTTTAGGTATCGATTTAATTCAATACTAGAATAAAAAACGGATCTATTGTTTAGATTTTGTTTAAAAATTAAAATTTTAATTAATTCATTATATATTGTAAATAAGTGTTAACTCATATTATGAAATTTTGCAGTTAATTATTGATCGGTTATAAGAAAGATGAGTTTAGTAGATAGGAATTTAATATAAAATGCACGACAAAGACCGTATGCATGCCTTTCTATGAAATATAAAATATTTAAGAAGTATATACAGACGACGGCAAAAAAATATATAATGGAGGCATCAATTATAGTAATGGTTTCGATTATACTGTTATAAATCAAAAACAAAAAATGAAAATTACGTGTAAATAATATATTGTCTACGATATAACACATTCAAGATAGAAAAATGTAGAATAATGAAATGTGATAGATGTCCAATTCATTCCCAGTCCCTATTGTTTCCAGTCAGACTGGATCTCATTCAGATAGCTCCCAGAAGAATATTTGCTTACAACGGTCAGTCTATCCCAGCACATTGTAACTCGATTTCAAAAAGTTTTGTCTTGAAAATAAGTGGAATAATAGGTATAAGATAAATTGAAAATAAAATAAAATCTTTGGTAAATTAGAGAAAACAATAAAATTAATTATATTATTACAAAAACAAAGAACCTGACTGCGTATTATTTCAGTTTGAGCAGTTGGGTCTTTTATTAACATAATATTTACTTGTTTGTGTTTCTTAATATTTACTTAATAATATATTTAATGTAACGTTTTTTACGAGTATATTGTCACGATTATAAAAAGCCGTCCCTCCTCACTATTCCCTATTTACAGGCGTCATTTCAAAATGTATACAGCCTTTATCACTGTGCAAACAGACGCTATTTCTTCTGACGTAGTCGGGTAAAAATAATGAAAAATAAAGGGAGTCAGGAGGACTGCCCATAAAAATGAAAAAATAACGCACGGAGATATATGTATGTACATATATATGTACATATATATGTACATATATATGTACATACATACATACATACGTACATACATATATCTCCACAGTATACATATAGCACATGGGAAGTGCTCGACGACGACGCGAGTTGCATAATTTTTATTCACCCAGAGCGCTAACGCGCCTAAGGGAGGTGTCAATTCAAAAAATATAACACTGATTGATTAATCAATGACTGAAATTTTTATTTGGGTACTGTATTGTGAGTAGTTTTGTTATCTAGAATCTATTTAAAACAAAATAACTACGCAATTGTTAGGTGTTCAAAATTAATAGGAAACATATTTAAATTACACATTTCACACCTAAGGCATGTAATTAAAACCCTAACGAGAAAGGTGTTTTAATAATTTACGACATCGTAATAACAGTAGTTCATTAACAAAGAACCCTTATGAGGGGTCTAGTTTAATAAATATAGATCGAATCGCCTGTACCAAAGACACCTCATAAATTATATCCAGTCGCTTACAATATTTACTTGAAAGTGTTAGTTTCAAATATGATTTAATATTCAATTCTGCCTCCTTCCTTTCATTATATGCAAAGTGTTTGGCCAAGCGTTTATTATTTCTAACTCCATCTTTGACATTCGGCCTCTGAGCAAAATGTATCCATAATCAGCATTGGTACGTTGAAACAACAATTGTTGTAGTGAATTCAGTTCTGGTAATTTTTTATTATTAAAAATAATAATAATAACACGCATTAAAACAAACATGAATGGTACAAAGTACAAAGGTACTTCAATTTTTTATAGTAGACGTTCGATAGATAAAGGAATTAATAATCATTTTTTTAAATGCGAACATCCTTTCTTGACGGTATTCTTAGTATTTTCAATATTATTATGAAGTACTACGTCATTGACGTGACTCAGCCTGCATCGGCCACGTCTACCACGACAATAAGTCCTATACTTGTGTGTAAAATTTCTGAGAAATCCAACCACTACTTTTTACGTGAAAGGGTAGCAAAGACATACTTCTTCACAAAATTTCGCATTTCTAATATTAAAATTAGATTATTTTGCCGACTGTTGACAGTATTAGATATTTATCCAATGCGAGTTTACTATGAGAATCCTTGTTAACACTTGTTTTATGTGACAGTTGTTAACATTTATGGAATAGTTGAGCTCACTATAATGATTATATCTTACTTGGCCCCAGAAGAACTAATGGAAACAAACCCTATTTACGCAACAAGCGCGGTAACTCAGCTCGCACATAAATTCTTATAAGAGACGTAAATAGTAGCAATTCTAGCAATAAAGGGAAACATCAAAGGGTTCCTTCAGGGAAACTTCCATTGAGCACTCAATGAAGCCACACTAGTTCTTTTTTAGGGTTCGTGACGGTTTCGTTGATTTTTTGTATGTTTTTGTTCATATTAATGTTTAAATTAAATTGGTCGCATACGAGTTAATACCACTACATTTAATTACATAATTTTATTATCAAGTTCTTGTATGTTCCAACTGTGTTATAATTGTAAGTATATGTAAGATTTTAGTGTAATATATAAATTTCTGAAATGTATAAAAAAATTAACAAAAAAATTGAATCCAACTTCTATGGCACAAAAAAGCAAAAAAATAATTTAAATATATGTTATTCACGCTTTTTAGTGATGATAAACTTATATTTGTATTAATATAATGTCACTAGTTTTACTTTGTAAATATAAGTTTACACGAAAGCATAAACTGAAACATACATACAAACGTAAATTCGACTTTCAGCATAAATGTAAAATTTAGTCCTAAGCCATGACAAACAAAACTTTTATTAATCATGTAGAGGTAAATAAAAGTAAAGTCTGTATTAATAATATATGAACTGGGCGCACCCACTTGCAGGGCGCTTACCTTAGGCTTACAGTACCCCGCATCATCAGGTGTGAGGAGTTGAAGGTCAATTTTTTTATCTTATATCTCTGCATAGTAGTCTTAATGCATATGAAATATTAAAGCAACAAATGGCCAACTTCTACAGTCTAGGTTCGAAGTACCCCTGCATCATCAGGGTTGAAAAGTTGAAGGTCCAATTAGACGTTCCAAATCTCTGCTCAGCAAGCTTGTTATAGATCCGTAAGCAACAAATGGCCAACATTTATGGTTTAGGCTTGCAGTATCTCTACATCATCAGGATCGAGGCGTAGAAGGTCAGATTTTTCATTACTTCATTTCATCTTAGATACCTATTGTTTATTTCAAGTTTCATGAGAATCGGATCGGTAGAAGCTGAGTTATTCGTCTATTTGTCGCGCACACACTAAATGCAACTTTAAGATTTATGTGGGTTTCTTAAGGATACCTTTGTTGGAATTGAACCAAATTAAAATGGGATACCACGGGAAGCACCAATTTTCAGTTAAATAAAAATGTCAAGATCGGTCACCCAGTCGAAAGTAGCGAAAGTTCAAACAAAAAAAAAAACACATTCGAATTGACAACCTCTTCCTTCCTTTTTTGGAAGTTTGTTAGATATAAATCCAAACTATTTCCTTAGTCCTCAGGAGTAGCAAAGTATCCATGACCAACTTCAGGTTTAGTATATGGAGTTGGTAACAGGTGTTTATGGGCAGCAGTAACAACCTTTTCTTTGTATCGAGGGGGAAACCTTTAAAAGGTTCTCGACGCCGTGGGAGCGACGCATAGTTGTAGGATTTTTACCGCACTAAAACCCCTCCGGTGGTCATCCTCGGCGTTGCGAAGATAGCTCCGGGATCTCTAAAGGAACGCAACCGGAGTCCTCTGAGTGCGTTGCCCCATCGGGCTCCACCCAGGTGAGCGTCTGGGTCCACCGCACCGTTTGTGCTTTACGACAATATGCGACCACACATACCTTATACGCCATCCTTCTCGGGGTCGCCTGGCTGTACGGTTCGAGCTCCCACTCTTGCCGCCCGCAACCCCGGAAGCCCTTTTTAGTCGCCTCTTACGACAGACAGGGGATACCGTAGCCCTATTCTAATCCCGGAACTACAGGGACGAGCAGTAACAACCTACCATCAAATTTACTTCATTATTATTTGCTACTTCAATATTAAAATAAAATGAGTTATTATTATTTATTATACAGCTATAATATAATTTTAGATATTGTCGGTATCTAATTAATACCTACCTTGCTGAGCGAATATGCATGATATCAATCAGTTTCTACGTCGAACAAAAAGTTGTATAGTAAAATTATTACTTTTTTTTGAAATACTAGTGAACAATAAAAGGTAGGTGATGAAATGATATTTTTACGTAATGTAATACGGTTTACTCGCAAATGATCCTGAATTTCTGTGGACTTAACAATTTGCGTGGGCTGCTCATTTTACCTGTCCCGAGGATATTTTCGTTTTTTCCTCGACGAACGTTCCTTCCTTCTCGCTTCGCAATTAAAAATTCAATGGAGCACTAATAGTCACATTGTGATAAGTTGAATAGCTCTTAATGAATTGCCGTTCTGCAGTAGGTCGTCGGGAAGACGAGTAATTGTGAGTTCAGGATCGGTGGCCGCGGAAACTCGACATTTTAGGTTTATTGTTTCAGTAATTGCTCCTGGGAAATCTGTGGTTCCACCGTCTTCACGGCTTACGTAGCTCAGACTGTTGGAACACTCAGCACTATTGGTGCACTGTCGTTGTAGTTTTGCTTCTTCGTCCCAATCGGATTTTCTCAAAGCTGTATTTTTCTTAGCGTTATATAAAATCTTAATGTTTTATCTACTTAAAATGACTTTACTTATTCCGTTTGCATTATCTAGTGTACATTTTGTAAGACTTAAGTCGGTAACTTTATATAATTTTTATTTATGTTACTTACGAATTTGTCATTTATTACATATAAAGGACAAATTGTGATTTTAAAATATCATCGTACATTTAACGTAATTTATAGACTTTTGCCTTATAATATCATATATATTTGTTTAATTTTTTACAAAAATTTTTTGATAAGATCTTTCTTCCGTATTACGTATCATAACATCTTTGTAATTTCAAGTTATTTGTTACGTAACAAAGTGCTGGGCTTTTAAAAAGATTAATCGGGAACCCTGACCCTGTTTCCTCTATTAAAAAATTACAAATTGGCTCCGAAGCAGCTAATCTCAGAGAAACCACGCTCGTTACGTTGACTAATGTTTTCATACGCTTACCTTTCGGATTACTGTTACACCGTTTAACTGAGTGGGCAGACTATCAGAAACTTCAACATTAAGACGAAAAGTCGATAAATCGTGTCCATTTAATATCTTAGCGCGATCGTTCATTATAGACGCATTACCTTAATATATTTCCTTTGATGAGACGTCTAGAGATTTTACTCGGCGAGATTAGGGACACCCACGTATTTTATCAATAATCCATTATGTATACGGCAAACAATAAGTGTTATCGGTACGTAGCGTATCGCGTGGAATGATGAATGGTCGGGAGGTACATTAGAAAATGTCAATAAATAAAAAGTGAATATCTGGCCGATCGCTCTCGAGGTAACTTGAGATGGAGCGACGTCGCTGTACAAGTACAGTCCGGTACAAAAGTGTAGTTGTAACGCTGAGTGCTTGCTTTGTCACCACTCGTTCTTTTGTAGACCTTTGGTAGAGAGCTTTGTAAGGGTTTTGAATTCGAATTATGTGCCGTATTTCTCGTTGTAGACGGTCAGGTACTAGTATAAATCGATTTGTTTCATTAGTACTCGTATTTTATCCTAAAAAGATTTTATTTACTACATACATCTATATCTTTTGTACCTTTGTACCTAATAGAAAAATGTAAAAATATTAAAGTACGTATTCATCATTATAAATTATGGAAGTAAAGCATAAATTACAAAGTTAAATCGTGGAGTTATGTACCTATACATTTAATGATACTGCATAGCCATGTCACGTAACTTTAGGCCGTAGTAAACAATAAATATTTCATTTAAAAAAATACAGTAGGTTTCATTAATTTGATCATGTTCCAATTTTGTTAATTAAAACCGAATATCACAGCAATATATAAAATAATCACTGTTTTAATATGAGAGAAATAAATACATTTCGCAAAGAACTTTAAGCGCGTGAAATATGGATGCATTCGTAACAGTAAAATTGAGATAAAAATTCATGATAAATGTGACAAGATTTTCACAATGATTATTTTGTTTACGAAATCCAGAAATATGGTTCGCTTCCAGGTACCTGTGAAATATGTGCACAAAATGTAAATGATACAGTTTAAAATATGCAACGGATTTATTATTAATTTTTATTTGGTTTTTATATAAAACTAGCATGTTCTCGCAGCTCCGTTCAGTTCATAACGGATCTTTCATTCGTTCAATTCATTCTAATGTTCACCATAGTAAGAGTTCTATGTTAATCCAGGTCATAAACTATATCCGACCAGTTGTTGTTCCGACAAAGAGTAACGACACTTCCATCAACACAATCTATCTCTTTTTTAATACTTATTAAATAAGATGACAATCTCATTTTTATTTTATTTAATTATTATTTAATTTATAATGCTACGATTTCAAAATATTCCATATTATTTATCACTATTAGTTTAATTATTTATTAGATTCCAAAATATTGTACTAAAGAAAAGATGTGTAAATCTTTGTGCCTCTTATTATAAATAATTAAAAAAATTAAACAGTAGGTTAATAAATATTCATAAATACATTTTGAAAGTGACTGTACAAACGATACTGACTATTAACGTTGTGATAAACAACAATATCTCATTGATAATTAAAAAGAATGATCTGACTGAAGTAATGAGCTCGGACTCGGAACCGGTAGCGAATGAGATAAGCGAACGGACGAAAAAGATTCA
>MOOZ01000582.1:128488-146071 GCA_002930495.1 Cecropterus lyciades | reverse complement strand
TTTCTGTTCTGGGTCTGGGTGTTTGTGTATTCGTCTTTGTGTGTCCATGGCACCCACGACACAGGAGAAAATCATACTGTGGGGCTATGAGTGTAAAAAGCGTTTATTTTTATGAAAAAAAAAGACTGAATACTGACTGATCATAATAACTTTTTATTTCTTTTTCCTCAAAACATGATCCTTGTAAGGAAGTTTCGGTTGCCTGAGACTGACAGAGAACTGAGACCCTTGCCGAAATTTCAGTTTCGGTTTTGGTCGTAAAACCGTCGGACACTATAATTAAGTTAAACTATTTGAATCGAATTACTGTAAATATGAGTAAAATATTTCATAATAGCCTTTTCCTGCAGCTTCGCCCACCTGGGGGTGCCATAGTAAAATGTATATCATATGCTAATCCGGGCTATAAACTATATATCTGCTAAATTACATACAATTCGAAACAGTGGGTTTTTCGTGAAAAAACAAACACACATAGATCCTCAAAAAATTTTACATTTATAAATTTTATAATATTAGTAAGATTGTGTATGTCAAGCATTTACGTATTATGTATGTATTATGTGTACATTATTTGTGTATTTAAATAACGAATGATGTTTATTCGTTGTAAAAAATCGTTTTAGTCATATAATTTTAATATCAATATTTTTTATCTTTAGTCCTCCTCACGAATATAATATAAACACTATCACGAAAAAACACTTAATATTTCAGATAAAATATTATATAACTAAGACAGTTAGTTATAAAGAAATAATTAAAGAATAAAGCGTATTTTCAAAATAGATAACATTTCCATTGAAAGTCTAAATATAAATAATAGTTTAAATTACTTATCATAATTATTATTCTCTGTTTTAATATACATTCAGCATTAATAATTAATGTTCTTTGCTACAAAAGGCTTCAACCTCGCGCACTATCTGCGTTCATTCCTAATTCTATTTGTCAGAATAAATTACTGCCTACTTGCCATCAAGATCACGTTTGTTTGCCAAAAACAGATTAGTCCGGTTTTATTAAATAAAGCAAAAGTTCTTTAACTTTTATCAATAAACGGCAAAGGTTCACTAAGTTTGATCAATAAACGCAAAGGTTCTGTAAGTTTTATCAATAAACGCAGAGGTTCTCTAAGTTTTATCAATAAACCCAGAGGTTCTCTAAGTTGTATCAATAAAGGCAAAGGTTCTCTAAGTTTTATCAATAAACGCAAAGGTTCTCTAAGTTTTATCAATAAACGCGAAGGTTCTCTAAGTTTTATCAATAAAGGCAAAGGTTCTCTAAGTTTTATCAATAAACGCAGAGGTTCTCTAAGTTTTATCAATAAACGCAGAGGTTCTCTAAGTTTTATCAATAAACGCAGAGGTTCTCTAAGTTTTATCAATAAACGCAGAGGTTTTCTAAGTTTTATCAATAAACGCAGAGGTTCTCTCGGTTTTCTCAATAAACGCAAAGGTTCTCTAAGTTTTATCAATAAACGCAAACGTTTTCTTAGTTTCATTATTTGAAGCTGAAGTTTTATGCATTCTTTTTTTTTGTACAAGCAAATAGACACATTGTTAAGTGAATTGAACAGAACTTGCAACTATCCAAAGGTAGAACCAGTTGGAGTTTCACAGGGGAGGTACTATCGTCATAATTATATTTTATATGTAAGTGAACGCAATAATATATCTTTATATAAAACTTACTGTGCCCCGCGGTTTCACCCGTTACTACATAAGAATAAAAGAAACATAGCGTGATGTTATATAGCCTATAGCCTTCCTCAATAAATTAACTATTCAACACAAAAATATTTTTAATTCGAACCAGTAGTTCATGAGATTAGCGCGTTCAACCAAACTCTTCAGCTTTATAATATTAGTATAGATAAGTATAAATAGTATATAGTATAAATTATTTCAATTAATATTTAAAAAGGCCATTACGAAGAATACCTACTATTTTAAATGGATGTTTAGAAGAATTCGAGAATTGTACAAACCTTCGAACTTAAATTTATTTCCATAACCCTGAGATAAGTGCTGATGATACCACAGGGTTCTATTAATTATAAACTGATGGCCGAGCGAAATAAATAATATCTTTATTGGATACTAAATTAACCGGTTTCATCCTTGTTTAAAAAAAGAAATGTAACTTTAAATTATAGCAACTTTTGAAATAAAACAACGACTAATTATAAAAGTTGAATTATTTACTTAAATTCTGTAATTTTATTTTGATGTGATTTCAAACACAGACAAACACGCAGGCAAAAGTTATAGAAATATCTATAATTATTTATTCTCAGTTGTCGAAACTATTTTTTACGGTAACGGTTTATTAATATTAAATGTTAAGATTAAATATATTCATAAATCTTTAACACTTTAAAATGCATTTTAAGAAAACAGGAAGCATATTTTTAATGACGTCGGTTATTAACCCGAGATTATTAATAAACAAGTATTATATAACAAATTTCTCCATTTATTCAATTAAAACGCTAATGTGGTGCAATCTGTATCGATTAGCATATCCGAGCCAAATCACCGAACCGTCTGAATCTTTCGCAAGCGATGACCACAAATGGACGTGTATTACAGGTCAATGCCGACGCCAAAACAGTTCGTATGCTTCGGTTAGAGTCATCTGAGACCATTTTGGGCACGTCTGAGTAGCGCCAGATAAAGATCATCCGCCCCCGCGCGTTAATCGAAAGGTACGCCTCAGGGTGACGCTCTTGGTCCGCTTTTAATGGTGTTTGGTATGAATAATAAAGTAACCGACCATCAGGTCGGTTACTTTATTATTCATGTATGAATAAACTTTATAGCTCTAGTATGTGATTAGATATCCTTTGCGTTTATAAGACAATGTTAACCTAATAAAATATAGCCTCTTGAAAGAGCATCTTTTAACTATAAAACATTTCAAATTCTACTTATTTGTGTAGTATACGTGAATTACATACGATGGAAATCATGTAAATTGCGTTGAACGAACTATCTTGAATGAAGGATATTTAATGAGTCTTAGGTTATTTTACGATATTAAGCGCTTTGAACAATCCAATACAGCATTTTGTTATTGAACAAATAATTATGTATACATACACACAACTCATCAGGAGTTTAAAATCCCATGTTCACGAAATTTACCATGACTTTTCAAATCACTCACACAAATGCAAGTTATGCGTCAATGCAATGTTTGTGAGGGCATTAATTTTTTGTATGAGAGGACAATAAGCGTTATTCATATGACTTAATCACGGGCCACGAAACAATCACTTCAAGCGTCATTCGATGGCCACGAAACTCTCGCTTGGCGCTGGAAGTGTAATTGTTAGTCTTTCAGTATATTTCACTTTTATATTGAAGTAGCAAACGAGCTTGCAGTCACCTGATGGTAAGTGGCCACTGCCACCCATGCACATCTGTAATCAACCCCAGGTAAGATCAGAGTGAGGTTGGCTACAAATACGTTGCTACTCTTGAGGACTCCATTGGAACGTTTCGAATAAATATGTTTCCCTGTATACCAAAATACAGCAGCGCTTAACACTGCTGTTATTAGGCAGAAATAGGTGTGGCAGTGGTGCTTTCGGAGTCGTACCACAAAAGATTCCACTACCTTAAAATATATGTCCGGTTAATTGAATTGCGCTGTAATGATGTGATCTTAATTTCATGCATTTGATTTTATAAGGCCACGATTTTTCTGTAGCGCCGAACGAGTGTTTCCTGGCCTGTTATGATTATCATATGGTTGCTTTGACCGGTTTGACCTAATGGTAAATACGACCTTATTGTTTTCATCTATATATTATTGATTAATTTATTCATGGATTTATTAATGTAGCTGTCACTAACAATAGGAGATAATCGTGGCTGAGGTAGCTATAACACTATAACAGTACTAATGAGGACTTTAAAATGTACAGTTAAACAAGATATGATTATAAAAACAAAAGACCCATCTGCTAAAAATGAATTTAGCAGTCAGGTTTGTTTTGTAATAATATATTTAATTTAACGTTTTTTGTGAGTTTTCGTGAAAATTGTCTACATACAAGTATTAAAAAAAGTCATCAAAAATTATATAGCATATTTCTCTCTGCAAGCTGAGACGATTCCAATGATATGTCATAATCTAATAAATGGACCTACATACATACATAGTAAACATATATACATAAATACATACGCTCGTAAAACATCACCCTCCTTCTGACGCAGACATATAAATAGCGATCTCTTCAGACAACCTTAGAGATGTTCAAGAAAACTTTTCAGATGCAAGATATTTACTGAAGTGAATTATTTAGATACATTTAGTGATTAGTGAAGTGATTTGTTTAGATATATTGAGGTGAACAACATTGAACAATCAATATAAGCAGACAGTACAAATGTCTGAAGTCTCCGAGCAGATCTACAAATCGAATCAATTCGTCTTACAGCCAAGAGGATCACCGGAGCGAGACAATTAAATATCGTTACAATGCCACGAACTGTTTGTCTAGATCAGACAGACGTTTATTTGGCATTTGTTTAAATTACCTCGTTCGTTCTGATTTGATTTTCGACTCGATTGTTGATTTACTGTGAAATAATTGTTCTGGAAATAGAATTAGAAGATTTTTGAAGGGATATTTCTTTAGAATTGAGATTTGACATTTCTATGAGTTTAATGAAACGAAAATGCTCAATGTTACGAAAGTAGTTTACGGCTCTACAACTAGATGGCGTTGTACCCCTTTCTTAATTACGCTAACGATTTTACTTCGTAGCTTATAAAAAGCTCAAGTTTGGTATATGCGAAATAACAATACCAAATGTAGGTTGCAGTGATTGCTTAATTATTTTTGAAAAGGCTTAATATGTCTTAGTATAAGTCTTAGTATGTATTAGCTCAGTACGCTTATTGCACACACACACACTTTTTTATAATATGAAAGTAACAACCGAGCATGCTGACCGCCTGGTATTCGTAAGTGGTTACTGCCTGATAACTGTAAGCAACTTCGTATAGAACATGGGTTCTATCTGAAGTCGATAATAGCCGCAAATACATTCAGTATTTATCATACCAACATCAACACTTCGACTGATCTTTGAGCGATTTAACAGTCAGGAATGCTCAGAGAAGGGATATTGCCTTGAGGAAGCACGAATTTTGGCACTTACCGACAAATTGAGCATTGATCATGCGTGTTTGCAATGTGGCCAAAATGGCCTTTGTTTTAACTTTATGAAATAAAGTTATCATACTAGTAATCGTTGGATTATTGAATTAATAATAAGTATTTATTGGTTTTACTTAAATATAGATAGCCAGTCCCATTAATGTCGTCATCAACCCATTATTGTCCCACTGCCGGGCACGGGTGTCATATTTGAGAGTTTCAGGCCATAGTCCTCCGCGCTGGCCGAGTGCGAATTGGTAGAATTCACGCACCCTTAAGAACTCTTTTTTTGAGAACTCTTAGGTTGTAGTTCTCAGGATGTTAACCTTCGCCGTAAAGCAGTGATAATTAATTTCTAATATTTCTAATACGCACATAATTTTAGAAAAATCAGTGGTGCGTGCCTGGGATTAGAACCTCGGACCCGCGATTGAGAGGCATAGTTTCAATCATTCGGCTATCACAGCTCTAGTTTCAGTAATGGCTTGGCGCTAACTTAGTGTATCTATGACGTAGTACTCTTGGATAATTACGTAATCCTGCTGAGTATTTCAAACCAGCAATAATTTTGCATTCAATATTACTAATCGATTAGGATTAGGAACACTTATCTCACAGTATATTTTAATTTATATCTCATTTAATTTTATATCAATTTCATTTCCTGATCACGTTGGCCATTTCATGACATATGCAAATTTATCTTACCTACCTACCTTATCGATATTTGAATAATGAAATTACTTATCAATTCTAGAAGTTTAACCATCAACACAGCATTATGATTAATGTATTTGCGAAAGTTACTTAAATTATCATAAATGCATCACTTTGCAAATCGCACGTTTATTCAAAATTTAATGTCTGTTGCCAATTTTCGACGCTAATTGAATGTGAAAATGATAGATGCTAAAGTCTGCGACGGCACCAACACGCCTATTTGCCTTTTAGCGGTAGTTTAGCACTGCTGTATTCAGGTGTGGTAAATCAGATTCACTTCTTAGAGACGTTTGATCTTAGTAACATTCATATAGCGGCCATCTTAGTCGTCAGGAGAAATAACGCATTTGTGATTGATCTCAGATAAAGTCCCTGTTCTGTATGCATTAGCTTAAAGGTCACTTCCTGACCCATGTGATGGAGCGGTCACCATACCGGTCTGACACGCAGTGGGCCACGGGTTCGATCCCCGGCCAGACAGACATCTGAATAAGGAGTTTAAATTTCTGTTCTGGGTCTAGGTGTTTGTGTATTCGTCTTTGTGTGTCCATGGCACCCACGACAAAATCCTACTGTGGGGCTATGTTGTATTTTTATGTTTAGCGTTGGACTGTATGCTCGTTTCTACTTCAATATTATAAAAGTTCCCGGAGCAGCGCATCTGTTTAATTGTTTATCAGTAATAGACCATTTAATATTAAATTGACTGATACTGTTTGCTATTTTCATGAGCCATCAATTCCTAATACAAAAGTGACGAATCTTAGATTGGCAACAGAAACTACCCTTGAGGACTAAATCAAAAGCCGTGTAAAAGACCTCTATATCCTTCAAACCAAAAACAGAACTCTTATTAAAAGGAAGAAGAGTAATTCTTCTATTGCAAAACTTCATCATACTCTAAAACATCATGATGATTCTTTTAACCGAAATATCTCAAAGTAGGTAAAGAAACAACACGTAATTATCACTTGTTAGAACTGAAGTCAAAACAAACAATACCAAATGGCGGAAGAGAATCTTATCGTCTGCATCTACAGGTATATAATAGTGCTTAACACATTTGAAATGGTTTTCAAAGAAACTGCGGATTAACCTACTTGTTCCATCATCAACGAATAAAGAGCAAACGATGAAACGATGATGGTAAAAAATGATTGATTTTTTTTTTCAACAATAAATTTGGAGATTAAACCAAACGAGTACGCAGTCCACCTGATAGTAAGTGGCCACTGCCGGCCATGAACATCTGTAAGCTACTTCTTATAGAATAGGGGTTCTACCTGAAGTCAATCGTTGCACATGCGTTACTACTCCCGAGGTCTAAGATGGTCGCCTGTTCTGAAAAAGAGCCAGCGACCAGCTGCTTTATTGCTGTCGAAATACACGTACAGGCACATTTTTAATGAAAAGATTTCTCTCGTTCGTAGTTATCTGTTTGAAATAAAACACATATCTAAATTTTAACATTACCAGGCAATTAGTGATACCATTCATGAATCTGATGTTATCAATGCGGTTATTGGCAAAAACTCGTTAAGCCCCGAAGCCTTTATTTCGACTGCAGATTTTATCTGCGATTTAGGTTTTGGATTCTGGCGTTGGTGCTTCCGGAGTCGAACCACAAAGAGTTCTACCACCTTCATGTCCACGAGCATGCATTCCACCTGATGGTAAGTGGTGACTGACCACTTACCATCAGGTGGAATGCATGCTCGTTTGTTACTTCGACCTGATAAAAAATGGTAGTTTGCTACTTAACCTGCCTAAACGCAATAAATGAATTACCAAAGAAACAAGATTACGAATTTTAGATAGCATTTAACTCTGTTGAATACCAAAAAATATTTTTCGCAAACTTGCTTTCATTTTTGTTAGCTTGGTAAAACATCAATAGAATAATTCGTTTCCGTGTAAACAAATACATGAACTTTATGCATTAGATATCGATTTTGACCGTTTAGTTTAACAATTTTTTGGTTTTTTAACAAACTTAAAATAAATAACATATTTCCTTTGGTTGATTTTTTAAATTGCAAACCAGAACAAAAATCTAAATTAATCGTTCAGATATCAGTCTAGTGGCCGATCGAACCCAGAACCGTATGGTGGGTGACCCTCCGCCACGCGGGTCGTCATAAAACAATATAAAGATTACCAGTTAAAAACTTAAACTAAAACGTGTTTACAAGCCAAGATACCGCGAAGCGTAACTTAACTGAATCAATTATTTCATTGCCTTACGTAACCATGTCCAATGTTATCTAGGGTTGCCACCTATTTAAAAAAATATCATGCATTTTTTTCTCGCCGTCCGCTTTTTAAAATAGATTAAGGCATTACAATACAATTTCTTTGACGTTTTTTCGTTAATATAGTACGAGCTGATGGTAAGTGATAGCTGCCGCTCGTAGACATCCTTAACCATGTATGGAGTTAAGTATGGAGACTTAAATAAACATTACATATTTCAGGCATTTGGTGTTGAAACCATGGGACCTTGGAGTTTAAAAGCTAAATTATTTTTAAGAATTTGTCTAAACGTTTGATAGAGTCAACGAATGGCCAGAAAGCTGGCAAGTACCTCGGCCAAGTAATTACCTTAGCTTCAATGAGGTAATGTTACCAGCATTCTGGAAACTTATCCTAGGGACACTAATCTGGATGCCATTTTTTATATTTAAAATTATTTTCTTCTACGTAATTAAGTCGTGTAAGTTTATATTTTTTAACATTCATTTCTTTGCAATATTAATTATTTCATATTTTGTTCTTTACTTGAAGTAGAAATGTCAAATGAGCATGTGTCCGTTACCACATCCTTCAGACTGAAAACAACACTTATTTTTCCATTAACACTGCATTGTAGCAGACAATAACGTGGCGTTGGTACCTCTAGAGTCCATAAAAGGTTTTACTATCTTCAATTATATTGCATATCTGTAGCATGAGTGGCAACCCTAATCTTTGCCGACCTTGACTTCTGGCAATTATGTCGTGTCGTGCAAAATATTCTCACAACATCTCAGTAACAATTGTGACGGATCAGTGCATCTCCTTCTTGGCTAATCTTAGACTCATTTGTGACAATTAATCCAGATTTTTTATTATTCTAACCACCGAACTGCTGGATATTGTACCAGTTTACGGAGATTAAGATTAGATATGGAAGAAATATCGTTTGGCAGGTGGATGGGTGACCGCTAGTGGTTATTTATGCGCGCGTTAGGAGGACACGTTATGCCTTGGGGCCGGTTTATATCATTTGGCATAGCCGTCGTTGAATCCCGTCAAAGGCTTTACACGTGTTACAAACACATACGTTAGCTACTATCGAAGACTTTTCTATAGTATACAACCATACAAAAGCTACTTACTCCTATTTTTCCATAATTTAAAAACATTCATTAATTACTAGCGAATGCCTACCTTTCCTTAATACAAAGACTACCACTGAGTACAATTAAATATTTTTCCATACTACAAAAAACATGTAATATCCACTAATAAACACTTTCCACAATTCGTTTCCAAAATCGACCTTGACATATAACGCAATTATGCAACACCAAAAATATGTGCAGAATCAAGATCCCTGGTACAAGTATCTTATAAAAGGCATCTTGCTAACGATGGCCACGCAACTGAATGTAGTCGACGAACTCGGGGAGTTATGCCAATTTATGGTCAAATTTTGCATTTCTGGCCTTACTCAGCTCAATTAAGATATTAAAGCGGTTTCTACGCTGGAGACGCTTTTGAGAGAGTCTGAGATTTTTACTGCAAACGAATCTTACCAAGACTGCCCATATATATAATGACAACGAAATGGGCTGAATTTTGAGAAATACATTTCGGAACTTAAATACTTGAAACTACTCGTAATAACGTAGATTAGCGTGTAACAAATTATAAAGTGACGATTTCGTACTAGAAAAGGACAAACATAACTGTTACGCCTCTTCCATAACTGCATCTTTTAAGAAACCTCACAAAATGCGAATACAATTTTATTATTTCACAAAATGCAAATATCGCATAAGCCTCTTTTTTTTCTCATCGTGATATTACTAAAAAGTCGTGCCTTGAGAATATAATTTAGGTGGTAGAACTCTTTGTGGTTCGACTTCGGAAGCACCACCGCCACACCTATTTCTGCCTAATAACAGCTGAAGGGTGTGGTAAGGGAGACATACTTTTCCGAGGCATTCCATCTTAGTCCTCAGGCATAGCAAAGAATCTGTGTCTAACTTTAGCTGAGACTTTGACCTTATCTAGGGTTGATTACAGATGTCCCTGGGCGGCAGTAGCCACTTAACATCAGTGGGCTGCATGCTCGTTTGCTACTTCCATAATGTAAAAAAATATATATATAATTTGACAAGCAGTAACGACTGAATCTTTTAGTCTTCTTAATATTAAAACAATTAAAACCAATACTTTATTAGAATTCATAGTGATAGAGGAAGAAGAAATATCATTTTTACTTTTCATAAAAGTGTAAGCTTAGGAGGAGTAAGGTACTTCTGTTTTAAGAAACAAAATATTCGAAACTAGTGACTCATATAATTCTCAGACAAATACTTTTTTTTTTACAAATATTAGACAAACCAGTGTTTTCACAAACGATTATAAATTCTATTTTAAGTATTCGGTAATTAAGTGTGTATACTTCTTTAATCGATATTTGCATATCAATGGCATTAAAAGAATCGATTTCTCAATCAGACACAGGCACGGTATCGATTGGCGAATCGTCGTTTACGGTACTGTTTTTTTTCTATTTTTACAGCTATTGCTACGTCACTCGTGTCGTGATTATCCTGACCCTGATTGATATCAATTGTTTTGGGTCTCACCTCACTTTATAACATCGGATCAATATTCATTTTTAGATATTTGATCCTGAGATAAAAATCGTATCCAAAATACACTACACAAAAATTAAGGAATTTGTAGCAGGGGACAATAAAAAAATGAATTGTAGTTTGAAGTATCTATTTTTCATATCTGGACATTTTTTTCGTGTGGGCGGTTTTCAGCTAAGCATACGAATACCATCCAATTTTTTTCTAAATTTACTTCACTTAACTTTTTTATTTTCTGTACGACATTTTTCTCTGAAGTATCCCATGATGAAAATTATCCAAAAATTTTGATTTTTTTTGATATCCGTTAATTTTTTAGAGTAGTGTATGTTGTTGATGAAATGATACAGAAGTAATCACAATTTTCACATTTAGTTGTAGTTTCATATGTAGATTGATATTTAGTAACCATATTAACATAAAGTGCATTAAAAGCGCCATTAAAGATTGCACATATTGCACCCATTTTTTAACTTTCAACACATAAATATTTGTTCCACTCTAATTGTTTACTATTTGACTTTTACATTGATATTATTCTTGTATTATTATGTTTGATTGTATTCTTGACTGAATTTGGATTTTGTATGTAATTTGTTTTTATTAAGAATTCATGTTTAATTTCATTCTCAATATTTACGTAATTAATTTGTTTTCACTGCACTAACGTATTAGGTTAGCCTGTAATGTTAAATGTAAGTTTTGAGTAAATAAATAAATAAATAAAACTTACTTTTGTATGCTAAAATAGCACTGTTTAAAAGGATCAACTTTAAATACGTTGGTTTTAAGATCTCGAGACACATTATTTAATAACAGACATGAATCATGATAGTGAGGAAATAATTAGTATAATAACATTCTTGATCGAAAATGTCAAATTGTCGCAATAGGTCAGCTGATAGTATTGAATAGCTTTACGATTTGTTATCACTAAATCAGGGAACACTCATACAATGTTTATCATGAGCAAAAACTGATCTATAGATCTATGTAGTGGACCAGATGAACATAGATCTATAGATTACGACGTCAGCATTGATATCAATCAGCATGGAGATGGGCAAATTGAAACAGGATCAAGATTGCAAGTGGGACGGATAAAAGTAATATTGAAAAGTTAAAGTCAATAACATTTGATAAGTTCAATTTTGTTTATCGAGATAGTAGAACAATTAAAAGTTAAATGTACTAAAGGTTATTTGATCACTATCGATACGATTTATTTACTTATGACTAGATTATTCCCGCGGCTCCGCCCGCTTTGTTCACGTTTACCACGGTAATGAGTATCCCATGTGTTAATCCAGGTCATAAACTAATAGACTACCTGTGCGACAAAATTTCTGCGAAATCCGAAAAGTAGTTTTTTTGTGAAAGAGTAACAAACATACCTATATACTCACAAAACTTGCATGCGGATGTCATATTATGTAAACGACATGATTTGCATTAGATATAAATAAACATTCGATCGATCTATGAACCAACATTTTGTTTTGTTATTTTTTTATTCAAATATAAAATATTTATTAAAATATCCTTTTGAAGTGAAACTTATTTGGAATCGTGATTTGAAACTCGAAGAGATGAAAATGCGTCACGATAAAGAAACAAACACATATATGTATAGGAATGTATCGGCGAGAAAATGCGATAGAATACACCATACGCTATATGTGTTGGTGAAAAATAATAAATCTAATACACACATCCTTTTTTATTTATTTGGATGATGATTGATGACTAGGTATTCAACTATAAATTAAATTTAGATGTATTTGGTGTATTCAGAAAAAGATAACCTAGTTTATTTTCTGTTAAATGTGTATCCCACCAAAAACATTTCATTTAAAAAGTTGCCAAGACGACCACATAAGGTTTGCCCTGTAAAAAAGATATCAGATCTCATGTAGAGCCAAGCTTCAGAAACTACACGGCCTAACTCTACCGACCCTAACTTCACAAATTCTAGATATCAGTAAAAATGTAAGGCTTAGCCGTGTCGCTACCGTCGCCGTCGTGGAGGTGATGCGAATATTTAGTTTCTGAAGTAGTAACGAAACAGCCAAGCCATACCTTTTTTATGCTGAACTTTGTTTACATACCATATTTCAGTTTTCTAGCACTTCAGGAAGTAGCCAAACATTTTGATGATCATCAGTGTGTCAGTGTATCAGTGAGTTTGTCAGTGAAGAAATCGGTGTATTTTAGATATCAATAAAGTTTTAAGTATTAGAGCTATTCAATTGAAACTTTGTATGTTTAATTAGTCTATTATTGACATCATATCCTGAGAATATGTACTATTGGGACATCGGAAACCAACTCCATGAGGGTTCAAAAAAACGACGAAACACTTCAAGAAAAGGTAGTGCCCTTGCGCTTCGCTTGGCTGCTCTTGGCAGGGGCACTACCGTGCCCCCAGATTTCTTTCCTTAAAGATACAACTAACAACTGATACACAGCGATATATTAGCTAAATATATAAGCGTACACGATAACAAAGTCAAATTATATACACATGTGAATTGTTATTCGCTAGATCTATATCTACGGAAGATTTGTCATTTGTTAGAATTAGTCACTCACATTCTCGGTTAGTCAGGATGATTAATATCTCAAGTTGCTGTTAACACTAACTTGTCAGGTCTTTGTTCCTTTATTTTACATTTAGATTGTTATGTGAAAATTAGTAGGTTATACGGCACTTCCTTCACATATAACTGCTCTATCATTATTCTTTTGGAGGTTTCTCTTTTATTTTGGTGATTTTTTTTTTCAGCCTTCATTTAACAAGCATTCAAACTATTATTTTGTATTCAAGCTAAGAATCTTATCTGATGTTGATTACAGATGTCCATGGGCGACAGAGACCACTTACTTTCTGATACTGGGTACTGGGGTACTGCATGCTCGCTTGCTACTTCTAAATCATTATTACAACACAATTATGCTCACGAAGTTCTCTTAACATCGGATCGATTGCGTGCTTGTTTGCCACTACTAAATCATTATTGTGTTAATTAGCCTCGCAAAATTCAGTTGATGGAATAGAAATATAACAATTTGAATGCAAATTAATTACGTTGAAACAAGAACGCTGTCGTAATGGATTTTTACGTTGCTTATGTGAAGGCTCGTGCCGTCACCAAAGACTACCCCCAAATCATTCTGACTCACCAAATCTTTTCACATGTACGTCTCTATTGAAGGACACAGATCTCTGTTTGCCTTCTTTCGGTTCCTTCGTTTCGGTATCGTTTTTGGTCTCGGCTACCTCGCCATCGGCGTTTTCTGCCTTGATACCAGCTTCATCAGTCATTGGGTACAGAGGTACCCGAACTCTGGTACCTCAGTTGGTATCGGTTACAACGCGTGCAGTATTTGTAACATCGATATGTTTATCTGTGAACAGTTTGCTAACTGTATCAATTGATTTTCTCTTAGCTCTTGTGTTTGGTGACTTATGTCTACTATTACATAAACTGATTGGAATGTGTGCGCTTTATGCTAGCATGTATGATCAATCATTTTGCAATTATATTGAAACGTATATTTTATGGATGCTTTATAGTCCGGCATTGATTCACAGCTTATTTTAATTGAAATCTATAGATACATCGTCAACTTTAAATATACATACATATTGGATTTATTGGCTTCTGTTTGTATACTTTTTGTAAACAACAAACGGTTGTCTAACATCGCACAGTGATAACAAAAGGGACCAAAGTCAAAATTTTAGCAAATTAAGGTAAATACTTGAAACTTCTCTGAATTAAGTACTCAATCGTCTAGCGAATATAAAGTTGACGATCTCGTGCTAGAATAGGACGAACAAAAATTTCGTGTCCCTTTAATACCGTGTTTAAGGATATTCCCGAAAATCCAAACACAATTTTGTTAGTTCCACTAAATACTAGTTTCGCTTTAAGTCCCTTTTTTACCTTACGATACGTAATGCACGAAAACATCTATGTTTTAACAAAATGATTGACTACTCATACTAAACATTTCTTCATTTACGCATATACTCGTGATCTTTAGATTGTGATTTTACATCCTAGCGAACTATCGTGTACTTTCGTGCTAGAAGTGTTGTAGATATTTTTTATAAACATCTTAAACACTACATAAACTAAATTTTTAAATATTACTGGCTAACGAAGTATGATATGAAGTTTTATTTAATAGTACAGAATGAAACATTACCTCCTTATATTTTTTGAAAACATGAGTCCTGTTTGCCTTCCTCTTGATTATAATTTAAAAACGACGCCACATTTCATTTCTGAAACAAATAGAAAATCAATGTTAATAATATACATATATAATAGGTCTGAATTAATGTACCTAATATGTAAATTGTATTTCTGCCTAATAACAGCAGTGTTATGTTCTGCTGTGTTCTGGTCTGTAGGGTGTGGTAAGAGAGACATACTTTTTCGAGGCATTCAATCGTAGTCCTTCGGGGTAGCAACACCCTGCTAACCTTAGGTGATCTTACCTAGGGCTAATTACACATGTCTATGGGCGGCGGTAACCACTTACCATCAGATGGCCTGTATGCTTGTTTGCTACTTCCATGCTGTAAAAAAAATGGGTCTGAACAAACTGGTCTGAAAAAGATATCTAGGATAGAAGTAACAGAAAGTAGGAAAACCCTTCGCAGTTCGATTCCGGAGGCACTTCTGCTACACCTATGTCTGCCTAATTATAGCAGTGTTAAGCGCTACTGTATTCTGGTTTGGAAGTCATGCTTATTGAGGCTTTCCAACTCAATTCTCAGGGGTAGCAAAGCGTTTGCTGTCAACCACAAGATTGTAATTTTCCTTCTCGTTGACTACAGATGTCCATACGTGTCAGTGGCCACTTACCGTCAGGTCGAGTACATGCTCGATTGCTACTTCCATATTATAAATCCATAGACGTCAGTTTCTTTACATCAGCATGCGTCTTTACGTCTGCATTTTTGCATGCAAGTTGCACAAAAACCATTATTAGTCAAAAAAAAAACCAGATACAATACGGGAATACCTAATTACAAAACTATAAGAACATTGGTTGTCCGGTTACAAGTGTTGCGAACCGCTAGGCCGCTTGCGACACTGAGCTTTCGGGCCGGCGCAAGATACAAGCGGGAGGACTTAAGCTCAGTTTGTATTAATAAACAGTGAACGTTGCAGACGCGTTGTATTATACTACGTGTTTATCTACTAACATATTTATCTACCGTCACACTACCACGTTGACACCGACAGTACCTGTCAAAATATTGTAAATGAAGCGTAAAGCTTCATTTAAATTTTAAGATAAGTGGTAGATTTGTCTGATAATATTTGTATCCGGGCCGTGCAGACGCTGCCATGTAGTTGTAAATGGATCTTTATACTGTAGTTATCGTTAGTTGACATCAGGTATATTCCAAATGTCTAAAGTATTGTGTAATACAAGTACATACATAATTATTATTGATTGTTTTAATTTTTGATTTGTGTATACCTAAGGAGGCACTCACAACTTGTCAGTTAAAATATTTTATAAGTACCACCGGAACATAGCACGACCGCTGTTTACCAAAAGTAATACCTTTACAAGGCCATAATTCAGGTATTAATAACGGATGTTAGAATGCCATTACTAGTTGTTCCAAAGACAGAATTTTAATTATACGCTAAATACAATAACGAGAGACTCATCAGAATTATCATATTCCGAAAGATAACTGCTTATTTGGCGTCAAACTTATTTCTTTTTTAATATTGGCGCCCTGCTACATTCTGAAGCATTGCGAGTTCATTTTTGGCCGTGTGGGCTAGAGATGGACTTGCTGGGTTGGCTAACCTGCCATTTCAAAAACCGTTGGCCTATTTAGAGAGGATTACTCTACTGCAGTAAATCACAAACGCACAAACGCTTTCTACACTCATAGCCCCACACAAGTATTTTCTTCTGTTTCGTGGGTGCCATGGACACGCAAAGATGAATACAAAACATCCAGATCCAGAACATAAATCTAAACTCAACATTCAGATTTCTGTCAGACCGGGGATCGAAACCGGGACCCACTGCGTGTCAGACCGGTATGGTGACCGCTCCGCCACGTGGGTCGTCATATATGAGTTGTTCACGCTGAGCTTCAAGTTCAAATGTTTCAAGTTGGTAAATTAAAAACTAAATTCCATAGCCTGTAATTCTAAACAAATTGACTTAAATCACTGTTTTATGAAGGAAATCGATGGCAGTAGTGCTGCAGTCAATTAAGAATTCTTCACCTTCAAAATCCGCTAACAACCTGTGTCTTGCACCAAACGCCCAACTTTTACTCCAGTGAGCATTAACATTACGATATATTGACGTTTAAGTGACGCTCTACATTGAAATTTACGGGATTTTGTAATGTTACAACATCGTTGTAATATTACATATTTACGCGAAACATTACTTTGTCCTATTTACATACTATTTGGTAAAGATTCGATTGCTTTTTAATACTTTTTAGACTTCAATCGATTGAGAACACGTCCATTTGTATATTATTTATCATATAAGAAATGAACCCTCCCCCCCTCCACCATCTCTCAACGCTAATACCCGCATCCTTCCATTGCAAAGAATGTGTAATGTAAAAATCTAACAGCAAGCAAAAATACATATATATTTTCATACACACATATAGGTACATAAGTACAAAGCCTAGTTGTAAGATTTTATGTAAAGCCAACCCTGCCACCACCACACACAACAGGGTCATAGTACCGGATGTCGGTGATGGTGACAACGAAGGCTCAAAGTGGAGCTAAAATTAAAGAT
>MOOZ01000582.1:59867-75526 GCA_002930495.1 Cecropterus lyciades | reverse complement strand
CTTGACTGGGCGGTTCGATCTCCCACTCTTGCCGCCCGCAACCCCGGAAGTCCCCTTTTAGTCGCCTCTTACGACAGGCAGGGGATACCGTAGCCCTATTCTAATCCCGGAACTACAGGGACAGTACACAAAGTGTAACGTTAACAACTTCTAAAGCCGATTACAATTATTTTGTTACTACCTATTTTTTCCCACAGATAGAAAAAAAATTGTGTTCGTAGATTTGTAGATACATACCTTAATTTTTTTTAATGAAATAGCATTAAAGAAACTGGTAAAGTTTGTAATATAATGCTATTACTTAATATAATGCTTAAACGTATATGTGCGTGGTTGTAAGTAAACCATTCATTATAATATTCTATTAACACTAAGGTGTCTTAAACCTCGATAAATCACGGCTATAAGCGTCCGGTGACGTCATCGCGCCGCAGCCTACGTCGCGACGTCACTAGCACCTTCGTGTCTAAGTAGGTGTTTGGTATTGAAATAAAATACCTGCCTGAGAAATAAATAATTTGCTAATCATAATATCCTCAATTTTTGCTGTCTGTTGTCTTATACAGAGCTATTAGCGATAAAACGATTCAAAGAATCCTTAATTTCTGTTAAATTAGTGATGGACCCTAATTTCGGTTTCGGCCTAGTTTCATATAATTTTGAAGCAGCAAACGACAATGCAGTCCACCTTATGGTAAGTAGCCTCTATCGTCCACGGATATCTGTAATCAAACCCAGATTAAATCAGTCTTACATGAGATTTGTCGTAGATTCTATGTCTCCCTGACTACGCACTCTTCAAAGCAGAACACACTAGCGCTTAACACTGCAGTTACCAGGCAAAAACAGGTGTAGCGATGATGACTCCGGAGACAAACCACAATTAGTTCTACTTAAAAAGTTTCAGCCAGGTTTCGGCCAGAAATCGAACGAAATTTTCGTTTTGGCCGAATCATGTGTTCGTGAACTTTTGGATTGCATATCTGCACTCCGGCGTTTACCTCGCGTTTCGTATCCACTTGACCTTCAGTACTCCAACATACCTCGTCTGACAAGTCTAATTTATTATTATAATTTTTAATCCATACACAAAATAAGAATGAAAGAACTGCCCATATATTCGTAAAAAGAAATGCGGAGAACTGAGAATTAGTAGTAAGAGATATATCTATCAATTTTTAGAATATTCATCTGTCTGTTTTTATATGTATTAGATTATCACCACAAGTGCCGGCCGAAAAATCAGTTTCGGTCGCTCACTATTTATAAAACACATCAAATTAGTTTCAATTACGGTTTCAATTACCTTTTATGTTTGTTTTGGGTATTTCTTAGACGTAACGTGGAGATAATGCAATTCTCCACACAGTAACACTATTATTATATGTTTACTATTTTTTTATATTATGGAAGTAGCAAACGAGCATACAGCCCAACTGATGGTAAGTGGCTACTGCCGCCCGTGGACATCTGTAATCAACCCTAGGTAAGATCAAATTTCACCTAAGGTTAGCCACAGAAGCGATGCTAGCCCTAAGGACTACGATGGAATGGAAGTATGTCTCCCTTAGCACACCGTTCAGACTAGAACACAACAGCGCAAACACTGCTGTTATTAGGCAGAAATAGGTGTGGCGGTGGTGCTTCCGGAGTCGAATAGTTCCACCACCTTCAAACCCTTTAGAAACACCGTTAACTAGGGGTTACCAAGTTGAAAGTAATGCCTGATGCATTCTCTACCAGCCAACCGAGGGCGATGGCGATAATATCTGCTAGGTATATAAATATTAAACGCAAACTATTATAGGGTTATTCGAAAATTTGCTGGACTAGTTATTTTTTATGCACTTTAAAAGTATGGGTATCAAATGAAAAGTTTGAATACGAAGAATAAAATGAGATCACTCCAAGTCCAATATGACTAACTCCTAAAGATGGCAGAATATATAATTAAATATTGTTTGTTCTTTTAGTTTTTTTACTATTCTTCTAATATGCATACATTCTAATCACTCCAAGCGTCAATAGTTGGCTATGTTTTCAACACATATTTGAGACTGCAAACGAATCTATAGACTCCGTACTGATAGATTAAATAGCGTAGGTAGAATGACCTCACCGGACTTCGTTAATAGATATCTAGATGATTTATCGTTCTAACAGGTTAATGGCGGAGTGACACTCACTGTAATGAATTCAAGCCATATTGAAATTTAATTAGAATTTCTAGCTGTTAGGGCGATAAGGATTTCCATTCATGTTTTATTGTGTGGATAGGATTATTTATCTTCGTCGTGAAGTTTTATCTATGAAGGTTTAGACGTACTTATTGTTGATTTTAATGTTCCTTTTCATTTGTTTATAGGAGTAGGAATCTTAAAGAGGTGTGCGCTGTGATGTCGGTAAATATAGGAGTTTTCTCTTTTCCCTCGGATGTCGTAAGAGACGAAATTCAAGAGATCGGTGGCATGGGATAGCTGTGTGACATCACAGCAGTCACCAACAAGCTTGCTAGGTGGGGTGTCTTTTGACAAAAATTAGGAGAAGCCTATGTCCCGCAGACCTTAAACAGCTGATAGTAGGTGGAAACCTTGATGGATATGTTATCAACCCCAGATACGATTGCAATGTATAATTAAAACACAGCAGCGTTTAACACTGCTGTTATAGTGTAAAAATAAGCGTAACGGTGGTGCCTACGGATTTAAATCACAAACAGTTCGAACATCATCACCAACACTTTCAAACATACAATACGATCTATAAATATGACCAGATAGCGTATGTCGAATCTTAAAAATAAAACCGGCCAAGTGCAGAGTCGGACTCGCGCGAACGAAGGGTTCCGTAACATTATCTATGGCGGCAAAAAAATCACATCGACGACGTTTGTCGTATGGGAGCCCCCCTTAAATTTTTATTTTATTATGTTTTTAGTAATGTTGTAATTGTTGTAGCGGCGACAGAGATACAGCATCTGTGAAAATTTTAACTGTCTAGCTATCACGGCTTGTGAGATACAGCCTGGTGACAGGGAGCGGACAGACAGACGGGGTATAGTAATATGGTCCCGTTTCACCCTACGGAACTCCAAAATCATGCAAATAAGATCAATATTTCTCGAGTTATAACGCACAAACAGACAGACATAAAGTGAGACGTGTTATAAAAACACATTCGTAATATAGATTAACAAGGATCAGCGCAACTGTTAAATATTTATGGAAATGTCAAATCAGATGCACTTGGCATCTGAAGTTTTCAAAAAAGGTATACCTACGCGTTTTCGAAATCGATTATGGTAGTACATAATTTATATTTGTCTCACGTGTTGTCTCAACGCGTTGATGTCTTATATACCATGTACTAATGTCCCTTTTGTACCGTAGTACGGTGAACACATTTGTCATAATATGTC
Source organism: Cecropterus lyciades (assembly GCA_002930495.1). Classification (NCBI taxonomy): domain Eukaryota; kingdom Metazoa; phylum Arthropoda; class Insecta; order Lepidoptera; family Hesperiidae; genus Cecropterus; species Cecropterus lyciades. The sequence continues at coordinate 72,108 of MOOZ01000582.1, read as the reverse complement.
GTGTTACTGTGAGGAATGTGTAAGGAATAAACGTCCTGACATTGTTAGGGGAACGAAGAAACCTGTTAAACTACGATCTAAAGGTACGTATTTTTTATGTATTGAAGTAGCAAACGAGCAGGCAGTAAATCTGATAGTGTCTGCCGCCCATGGACATCTGTAATCAACAGATAACATCAGTCTTATCTGAGGATAGCTGCAGATGTGCTTCTACCCTTGAGGTTTAAGTTGGAACGCCTCGGATAAGTATATCTCCATACCACACCTTATTAAACCCAGCATAACACCGCTGTTATTAGGCAGAAATTGGTGTAGAGGTGGTGCTTCCGGAGTCGAACCACAAAGAGTTCCACCATCTTTAGAACACCTAACAATAATATGCAAACTATTATTACGAATTCGATACGCGGTCACGCAGATTTTAATTGTATTTTTCCGGGTCTAGATGTTTTTAGGGTTCCGTACTCAAAGGGCAAAAACGGGACCCTATTACTAAGACTACGCTGTCCGTCTGTCTGTTCCCAGGTTATATCTCATGAGATATAGCCTGGCCGGCTGAACATTAATAGGCAGACAGTTGAAATTTTCAAAGATGTATCTTTTGCCGTTATATCAAAAAATACTAGAACAAAATAAAATAAATACTTAAAGAGGGCTCAAATACAAAAAATGTGAATTTTTGTTCAATATTAATAACGGCAACAGGTAGACGCTTGAAATATTCACAGAATATTTAGTTATACGTATATTCACTTTAAAAATAATTCATAAAATTGAAATATAATAAATATTGAAGGGCACGGCAAAAAAAAACCGTTTGTTGTATGGGACCTCCATACAACAAATGGTTATTTTTGCCGTTTTTTATGGTACCTGGAACCCTTAGTGGCCGGTTTTTTATCTTAGTGTCCATTAATAAAGAAACAAGAAAAATACTCAATTCACAATTCAAAACCCACGCATCTCAAAATTTAAAAGCAACATTACAATGGACCAATTAAAAACACATCATCGGGTAACCTTACCTAACAAATACCTTTTGTCGTTTTTTCGAAAAAAAATCTAAATGTACGTAATTGGCCAAGCGTGAAAGAGATCGGAAAATTAGACTCGATTTGTTTGATTGCCGACGTTGTTGCCATAAAAAAGTTTTGGGCATAAAAAGATTTGGCTATAAAAAGTTCGGCTGTAAAAACTATAAAATCTGTAATATAAAATGCCTTAGGAATAGCTATTCGGAATGTGGAAGCATACTTCAGAAGTTCGAGGCATTAATGATAAATTAAATTCTTTAAAAATATTTTTTTGAAAACAAAACCCGCTAATATGAAATTTGCAGGCGAATATTTTGGTTTTAGGATAATTTATTTATTTGACGCTTTTTATGTTTCGTCAAAATAGTAACAGAAAAATGTTGTAATATGTATATTTTCATAATACCCAAATTGTCATGATAATAAGTAGTAATTCTTTTGACGCCGTCGGGTGAATATACATGGAAACCATCATCCAGCAAAATCATAAATTAAAAAAGCAACTTTGGCAGCTAAATATATTTACTGCGAGCGACCATATAGGCAAAAAGTAAGAAAATTAGTCTTTTCTATGAACTTAAATGGTAGAAGCTGTGTCAGTTTAACATTTTTAACGGACTTCTCAAAGGAAAGACGTTATCTATTAGTCACGTAATCATGTATATGTATTTTGCTACCTTTATCCCGCTGCTTCGCCCGCTTTGGTCCCTATACTGTGCTGTGTGCGCCATAAATGCTGCTGTACTGCATATCATATACTCAGAAACTTTCGCATTTATAATATTAACTAGCTTTTACCCGCGGCTTCGCTCGCGTTTTCTTATTTTTTGACAAACAATGATGTCTGCTAATTTTTTTTTTTTTTTGTAAAAAGTATCCTATGTTTTTTAATCTAATATCTTTAAGAATACGTGTACATTGTTTCATGATAATCGGTTGAGTAGTTTTGGTGGGAAAGCGTAACAAACAAACTTACATTTGCATTTATAAGGAGGGATAGTAAGATTAATTGTTTTTAAAAAGTATAAATTTAATCTCATTAGATCACATATGTATATTGATTTGTAATAAAATGGCTATAATATGAGTGTTCCTTTCGTCTAATCATGATTATGTTAACTGGGGTTCATGAGACTGGTTAACGATAACTCGAATCTGATAATGTTGAAACATCAATATATAAAGCGTCATTATCCACGACAAACAATTAAACGTGTTACTATCAGTAGTTTTACGTGAAAGAGTTAAAACATTTATCAAACTCTCACAAACTTTAGTAGTTATATTAGTAAGATAAGTAAAAAGCAGGTTAAAATTAAAGTCCTAAATATCACACTAAAACGAATAGGGCCGAATTTCAAAAATCGGATTTCAAATTTTGGAAAATTTTGGAGTTTAGGAAAATTGAGTTAAATACGTAATAACCACCGCCACTCCTATTTCTGCCTGATAACAGTTCTGGTCTGAAGGGTATGGTAAAAGAAATACTCTTATTCGAGGCGTTCCAACTTTGTCCTCAGGGGTAGCAACGCATCAGAGGCTAACCTCAGATAGGACTCTGATGTTATTTGTGGTTCATTACCGGTGCCCATTGGCGGCAGTGGCCACTTACTATCAGGTGGACTGCATGTCAATGTTATAAAAAAACTAGGTATATAGAATGATAAATACGTACATTTCTATATATTTATACGAATTATTATTATGTTATATTATCTTTTTTCTTAATTCTTATTTATTTTATTACTTGATTTTTTTTATTAAATTTTCTAAAGGTGTTAAAACCGGCGACACTTTCCTGTAGTATATTATAAAATTTGTTTAATAATCCCTTTCCTAAGAAGGCTTATAAACCTTTCAAGCATTAAAATACGAGTACCTCATATAATAAATCGTACTTATTACAAATCATAAAACGATTTATAAGTCACACGACAAAAAGTCATCGCAAATGAAATAATAATTATGACAAGGAATTTTCTAGAATTACCGCTTAGAAGAAGGCATATGTAAACGTATGTTCGTTCCAAATGCAAATGTTTGACGTATAGCGTGTTGCCAGTGATGGTGACGGATGGGAATTTAATTTATTTTTAATTGCAACATGGCATCCGTTTTGCTTTACCTTTGACTTTAATTTTATAAAGGTCTACAGTTACGTCATTTGCAGATCACTTTTTGAAGTAAAACTTCTTTAGAATCGTTGTGATTTAAAACTCGATGAAACGTAAATGCGTTGCGAGCTGTTTTCGGCGTTATAACTTGGTGGTCACTTTATATGTCAAAAAAATATATACGTGTCGAATAGATAATCTCTTTCCTTTGGGAAGTCGACTAAAAATTATGATTAAGTTCAGTGCCCCTAGTTGTGTAGTGTTTTTTACGATTTTTCAAAACGGCCACCGTTTACGAATTCGCCCAATGTACGGGCGGTATGGTATGGCGAAAACGTAAACGGTGGTCGTATTGAGGAAACCTATTCAACTCGTATTAAAGACAGAGTCTACACAACTACAAATGTTAAGTAGTTTTCATACATTTTTTTATATTGTTGCGTTTTCATTCGGACGTTCATACGTTTCTTTCATCAATTTCCTATAATACGTGCGTTCCCCGCAGCATTGACGGCTTAAACTCATATGTAAATAGATTATTATTTTATTACTACAATATACATATAATATACCCGCAGGCGGGGCAAATTGACATTTCACGGGGCGTAGCAGTCACAAAACCATTATAATGCGTGGAGGGTTGCCAGGATTTATTTTTGCGTACTTGATTTTTCTTATTAAAGTATAAAGTACGATTACCTGAAATAACTTTAAAGTACGGGTGGCAACCCTAATTGCAAGGTATGACCGACAACGAAAATGTAAACAGGCAATGTACGTGGCAATGCATGGGCGAAAAAATTACCAATTGTCGTCAGGAGGAAACGCAATAAATTCATACAAAGGACACAGTTCGAGTCTCGGTCAGAAAGATATATTCGCTCATGGGTATTAATATGCTCGTTAAATGTTACTCCTTAGCACTCACAACATAGAAAATCTTAATTTGAAGCAAATATTATTATACTTTAAATCAGGTTCCCAATGTATTTGGCCACGGAACCCTAATTTATCATACTTTTTTTGACGGAACCTGAGCTGGTTATTTCGAAAACTAAAATGTTTACCTTGTGGTTTGAATGTTTTCATGCTATGACTCGAATAACGAACGAAAAAGAAAGAAAAGAAATAAATCAAAAATAATCATAATAGCTTAATATTGTGAAGATTTTTTTACATATTTTCTTCTAAAAGCATAGTGTTTGAGTCTTTCACGAACGTTTTATTTAAATATCCGATAGAGTACGGAACCTCTGTGAGCCTTCTACGGAACCCTAGGGTACCGCAGACCACCATTTAGGAATCGCTGCTTTAAATTATAATTTATATTATATTCTTAAATTGTATTTATTAACACATACGTACTATACAGCCAGTTCTACATAACTAGTTTGCGCTATGAAATAGTCTATTTCATATCATATTAATATACATGTCACGTTTTAAAACACGTTGCAAAGTAAATATTAACTCTGCACGTATTTATTTATGACTGCTAAGCATTTATGTATGATGTTTGACATGTAATGAACATATCTGAGGTTAATATGATTGGTACAACGGTACATAATATACCTAATAACTAATAATATCCCGAACATAATCATAAATTACTTACGAAAATATATTATATAAATGGGGGAGATAAGGACTTACACTTGCGTTTGTAAGTAAATAAAATATAAACGAAATGCTCGTGAAAATAAACTTTTTCTTTATTTATTTTATTTATTATGTAAAAAAACAATGATGAAGTTACTATAACTCTATTTTAACTTTTAAAAAGTTGTATCTAACATAATATTTAAAATTGGAATGGTTGAGACATTTAGTTTAATAAAGCTAGCTATTCAAGACCTAATAAGTTAGACGCTCAACTGCAGAAAACTGATATATCAAAAACTTTCAATTTATACGGAAAGGTTAGCGTAGCAATAGAACGGCATTAATAAAACTTGTATTGTGCGAGATCAAAGTTTATTAGTCGTCATGATATTGTATACGGAACCGGAAAATAAACAATACTTTTGACTGCCTTAGCGCCTTTGCGTGAAGCGTACATTTTAAATTTAAATATTTTTTTTACAATAAACAATCACGAGCGACAATCACATTTAAAACGTGTTTTGGCAAGCGTTAAGGCTATCAAGTTATCGCGCTTTTTCAAAATTTTAAAACAAAAGAACTCCGACTTACCGAAAAAAACGTATCCGGGACTCTGGCGACAGTTCAAATGGCAAAAAGTAACTGAAAACACTCCGCAACACTACTCACACGCCGAGATCTAAACCTAAATCCTAATGAGATAAACACAACGCAGGTACAATAAAATTTTAATCACTATTACTTTTAACCGGTACTTTTTTCACATTGGTCACTATTATTCAATACACGCCATTTTTTACGATTAGAAAAAAAAAACACTGCACTAAATTGGCGCGTAGTTTGACAGCTTGAACAAGATGGCGGTAAGAACAACCACTCTCCTCCGTTTCTCGAGGTCGACTGAATGAGTTTAAAATTGGCGAGTGAGAGAGTATTACGTAGTCTAAAAGGCTTTGCTGCTGCGAATAATAATTCCACAGGAGGCCGTGCTCGCAAGGAAAACGGCTTGACTTATTTTTTTAAATCTACACTTGGAAGTTGGAACGTTTCTCATACAACCTATTCGAGTGTAACAATTGCTCTGTTATCTTAAATCACGGACATATAAATAAACTGGAGTGGAAGGTTAGGAGTTAGAATTCAACAATTTAGTCACGAAATAAACTAACGAGCCCTAATACGAACATACGGACAATGATAGATATAATAAGCGTTATGCAAAAGTTGGATAGGCGGAGCTTAATAATTTGTAATGTCACAAACGAGACCACAAAAACCTTAGTCTTGTGAAACTTACCTACAACTATTGAACAACTTTTGAAATAGAAAGCAAATTGTTGAAGAGAAGTGTGTGGTGCCTAGCGCTGCTGCCTGTTTGAAGGGTGTACTAACTAGTAAGGTAGAGCAGAGTTGAATACTTGGTTGTTTTCCTCCAAAATTGAGGGTATTATTTTATTTACGGAGATTTTTAGAGGTAAACATTTTTGGGGGTAAATTAACGATTACAGCCAGATTATTTCATCTAGCAACGGTTTTTCGTCGTCTAATTGCGAAACAAGATACCTTATTTTGGATTTCCGACAGATTTTTGACTTAACCAGGGCCACCTTTCATCACCAAACTGGACGACCATTTTTTCACCGTTAAAGTTGCAATTTAAGGGATTATACCATATTTTAGGGAATATCCCTAATAACTAATAAGTTGGCAACACTGAGGGTACATACGAGGCCTTAAAATTTTAGAGACCTTTAAATCCTTAGGGATTTGCTTCCGATAGGGTTACCAAATATTTACATGGAATAAACTATACGTATTTAGGTCTAGGAAGGAAAATAAACAGTATTTTTCAGTAATGAGTAGTAGTTTATATTTTTAATATTGTAAAGATATTCTTTGTGCTTCTCATAAAACTTATTGACGCTTAACACTGCCTTTATGCATATAGGATAACGGTCTCCTGGAGTTCAACCACAAAGAGTCCTACACCTTGGACACCTTGAAAAGTGTGAAGTCTGTCTACCGATTCGCACTCAGCGAATTAGCAATAGTAATGGATTACGGTCAAGAGGTTCATAAAACAATAAGAAACATCTATATACTATAGTACTATACTATGCTATAGTTCCACCGCCGTACCACTTTCACACCTATTTCTAGCGTGTAGCAGTTTGTGTTTCGGTGGAAGGCTGTGGTAACCTCTTATATATGGCCACCATCTCAGTCCTCAGGAGTAGCAACGCATCTGTGATCGACCCCAAGTAGAACCCATGTTCAATATGAATTTGCTTTCAGATATAAGGCCACTTACCATCAGGTGGATTGCATGTTCGTCTGTTACTTCAATGTTATAAAAAAAACTAAGCATCTTCTTTGCTACTTCAATTACATAAAAATTGTCTATTATACCATTGCACAATAGACAAGCTCAAAGAGGATGTTGCCTAATCACGCATTTTTACTTTCTTTGCATACGGGTGTATGTAGAGCAGTCTTTCATGTGTCGAAGGCCAATCGCTTTCTGATGCAAGATGATGCGCCCGGGCAATCTATGCTCTATACATATAAATAAAATTGATGTGTCTGTTTGTAATATCAAAATAACAGCTTTTTACCAAATGCATATGGAAGTATATACGATACTGAAAACAAAACATCAATTACTAAAATTTTTGTTTGTCCGTTTGTTCTGGGTAATCTCTGAAACCACTGGACCGATTTTGACGGGAAATTCACTGTTAGATAGCTGATGTCATAAGGCGTAACTTAGGCTTCTTTTATTTAAGAAAATGTAATAAGTGTACCACACGAAAAATTACCGTCACTGTCACTGCCACTAATGTCTGTCGCTTGCTATAAGTCCTCTATTAAACAAAGCTGTAATGTTAAAATTGTATACTGTTTAAAATTTCGGCTATATGTAACTATGGCAAGTTACATTTTTTAACCCCGTTATAGCCGCGGGGTTCAGCTAGTATGTGTTATGGCAAGTTCATTAGGGTCTTTTTGGTCTCCATTTGGTGTATGATGAAGCCAAACGCAGTAGCATAAGTTTAAAAAGTAAAATTGATAAAAATTAATATTAAAACAAAAACCCGACTGCTTGAAAACGAAACGATTCCGGTCATTGTTTTGAGCAGTCGGTTGTTTGCGTTTATAATAACATATTAATTAAGGGCTTTTTATGAGTTTTCGTTAAAATAATCGATCGACAATCGATGCGGTTAGTTTCACAGGGGTCCCATTTTATGGAAATTTAAAAATTTTCGGCAGTTTTCCCGAAAAATTGCAAAAACAAGATTTCTTAAGGAAATCAGTGTTTTTAAACCGATTTTATTTATTTTGCAAACTAAGACTATTCTAATGATATATCACAATCTGTCAAGCCCTTTAGGCTGTAGTACGTGTCAAAGAAATGGACATACATACATACGCTCTAAAAGCAATACCCTCTTTATTATGCTGTTGGGTTAAAAGATTAAAGAGGTTTTAATGAAAGGCCAGGATAACCATAAAATAAATGACAACCTGAGTTAACTGAGTGACGGAGCGATCACCAGCCTTACACGCAGGTGGTTTCGGGTTCGGTCCCCGGCGAGACGGGTCTTTAAATATTTATTATATTTATTTAAATATCATTTAAATTATATTTCAATTATTGTCCTGGGTCTGGGTGTATGTATGTCTTTGTGTACCATGACACCAACGTCACAGGAAAAATCCTAGTGTGGGGCTATTATTGTAGAAAGCATTAATATTTTCAGTTACTTTAGGTACATGTACAATATTTTATACGTATAGTCTACTCTACTGTTTCTTGCGTAGACGGACCCAGGGTTTTGTTCACGGGCGTTACCCAGCTGAGAGTAGGAAGTTGATTTTACTGATTTACCAGGTAGTAAAATCAGTGTAGCTCGACCAGGAAGGTACCACAACCACACCTATTTCTAGCGTGACGCGGTTCTTGTGTTTCGTTGGAAGGGTGTGATTATCGGCTCACTTATATATGAGATGCATGCTCGTTTGTTACTCCAATCTTATAATAAATCAAGGATCGAAAGTCGGTTAAGTCAGTAAAAAAAGGTCCAATTTCAATTATTATGGCGACCATGCGTGAAATAAATTTTTGGGAGCAAAAAGAGCTTCAGCTTCAGCGATATTGAACCTTACATGTTTGCTTGACCAAGGATCGAATCCGGAACCCTTTTGCATTTCAAAGTACTTTAGCAAATCTCCCGCTAGGCTAGTTCATCAAACCTGGGAGCGGCCTTGCTCCGACAGTCTCTGTTCTAAACTTGTATGCAAATACAGGTGTTGAAAAAATTTGATAGCCTGATTCAGAATGTAGTAGCGCTACCTCTTGATGAATTGCGGGAGATCACATCACTACGTTAGAGGTCATTCCATGTCACGTATCATTGACACATCGTAAAGGTTCAACTAAATATTTTTCATCCTAATAGGGAAATAAACATGAAGTCCACTTCATGATTAGTGGCTACTTTCGCCCAAGAACATCGGTAATTAACCCTAAAAAAGATAAAATTAGAATTATACCTGAGGTTGTCAACAAATGCAACAGATAAGTATGACCCTCATACCATACCCTTCAAACCAGAACACAGCAGCGTATAACATTCCTGTTTAGGCAGAAATAAGTGTGACGAAGGTGTCTCAAGAACCACATAAGGCTTACCACTTTATTAACCCTTTTCATGGAAATCGAATCAATTGATTCGATTTCCATGGCCTGTAGTGACCACTCCCCATATAAAAATGTTTCTAATAAATTTACTTTCGCAAATAATGTCTCTCATTTTAAAACATGGTTTGAAATTCGCAGACGGACAGATTTTATATAATCTTTATTGATGTGCAAAACAGTTACATAAAATGATTTCCATATTAACGACTACCGTAAGCTTTCGCCCATAAAATACCGGCTTTTGAGAACTTAAATAACATAATCAAAATCAAAAATTAATGATTATGACTGTAATATTATTTAGTTTATGGCAAGTGTTTAATTATTTTATGCTCATTCATTCATATTACGGTGTTTATTTTAACGATATCAATACCTATGTATCATTGATAGTCACTATTTCAATTTTTATTAATGTAAGATGTTCAATGTGACTTAACCGATTATAACGGGTATTTTATACTAATGAATAATGAAGATGTCTAAAATAGATCTTAGATAATTTTTAAAAAGCTGTCAATAAATATCGACACAAGGAGAATTATTCGGAACAAAAGAACGATGTTTTTTTCAATGTTTACGAATTTAATATTTCAGATCGCTGAGCTTAGTGCTGCCATCTGTTGTCAATAGTACGCACTACTTACATTAAGCTTGCAAAATTGTAGTCGATACTAGCGCCATTAATGCGGAACTTCGCGCATTACCCAGTCAAATTTACAAGGTATGCAACGAAACGGAGTTTTCTATACATAATATAATTCTTAATTTTGCCGTATTATACTTGTTACGACCCTTGACAATTTGACATTTCCCTTTTACAGTTAGCTATTATATAGCTACTGAAACATATTTTTTTTCTAAGTGAATTTTTCGTCCAATTTGTGATTTAATTTTGATTTCCGTGTTACCTTCTTAGTTGTTATCATAATTTAAAATACGGTTCGATAGTCAAATTAGGAATCCATATTATTTTTAAACAGTGAATAAAATCTCATTTTGCCTTGAAAGTGTACGAAAATTGTTTTTAAATAAAGACCATTAGTTGTAAGGACAAGTATTATGTTGTGTTCAATATCTAAAGGAATTATTTATTGAAGTCCTTTAAAAAAAATCTTAAATTTTATCTTCTCTTGTTTATCATATATGAGTGTTATCTTTATATCTTCGATTGTTAAATTATTATAGATTTAGTTTATCAATATGTCTTTTGTGAAATGTTGCTTCGAAGCAGGTGAAGGCCATGATTTTTTGGATTCTTTCATCCAAAAATGCACAGACCCTGGATGTGAGTAAAATTCTTAAATATATTACATTCATGACTATATTTTAGACGTAAATGCAAAATGAGAGTAATGTTTATAGATACTAATCTAATTACTATGTTTGTCATTGGAATAACTGTTCTATTTTCGACTGATTGTCACTAATATTGATTAAACACTTAGCTTTCATTGCTGCCGCCAACCTAAATTTAACTTCCGCTACATATATATACATCCGGCTTCGTTCTGAAACAGATAAATAATTCGGGATAAAACGTACTGTATAATGATAATTATGTTATAATAATTTAACTATGCGCTATTATTAATATCGTGTAATAATGATATGTTTGTTAAATATGATAAGAAAATACGTCCTTAGTAAATATACTGCAATGTACAGACGTACTTGCAGGAACAGAACGCAACGGCCTTTAATTAAAAATAAAAATTGTTGACTTGTGTTGTGTGTCATGTAATCAATTCTTAGTTTTTGTACATAAAGTGTTGAGCCGAGTAATTATTATAGCATTGAAGTTAGAATAATAGCTTTACAATGGCGCAAGGTGAGTACCAAATGCATTAGTAATTAGAACAAAACTTTAGTTTAAGACACTTTTTGAGTTGACATATGTTCGAGTTGTGGCGCCATCTTGGTTTCCTTTTCAGATGTCAATCTTAAGTCGACGCGTTTTCGTGTTTCTAGCCGCGTTTTAGGTTGAAAATAACGTTAACATATGATAAAATCTGCTCTAGAATGTGTTAAATATGTTCAAGTACGCTATTTGAGTGTTAGTGAGACTATACTACTTAGGTATTGACTTATTAGTGACGGTTATCAACTATTCAGAATGACTGCAACGACGGTTCAAAATCAGACGAAAACTACGGCGACCACCACGCCAGCGAAGCCCCAAAAGAAGTATGGCAAGATTATACTCACTTTACACAACTGTTTGCTACCAGAATCGACGTTTAAACAAACGCCATCACAAGCTGATGGGCTTGACATCGAGACTGAAACGGATTTACGTATTCTTGGTTGCGAGATGATACAAACAGCCGGTATCCTGCTCAAACTGCCCCAGGTTGCGATGGCAACGGGACAGATGTATCTACAAAGATTTTATTACTCCAAATCCTTTGTCAGGTTCCCTATGGAGACCACTGCTATGGCGAGTATATACTTAGCGTCGAAGGTTGAAGAAAAACCCTGTAGAATTCGTGACGTCATGAACGTCTTCAATCACATCAAACAAGTGAGAGCACAGAAGACTATAGCCCCATTTATCGTTGACCAAAACTATATAGAGTTGAAAAATCAAGTTATTAAAGCTGAGAGACGAATTTTAAACGAACTAGGCTTCTGTGTGCATGTAAAGCATCCACATAAACTAATTGTTGTATATCTGCAACTTTTACAGTATGAAAAACATAAACAGCTGATGCAAATGTCCTGGAATTATATGAACGATGCTCTACGAACAAATGTATTCATGCGATTCCCACCAGAAACTA
>MOOZ01000582.1:46515-59855 GCA_002930495.1 Cecropterus lyciades | reverse complement strand
CTTGTGCTTGTATTTACCTAACGGCACGTAAAATTGGGTTGCCGTTACCAAATAACCCTCATTGGTTCCTGCTTTTCAATGTCACTGAAGAAGATATCAGGGACGTGTCTCTGAGTATCTTGCAACTGTATAAGAGACCTAAAGTGAATCCTGATGAGCTGGAGAACAAACTTGAATTATTGCGGAAGATTTATCAAGCAAATAAACACATACAAGCACAAAAAGACAGGGAAAATGCTAAGATCGAAGAAAAGAAAGCAGAGTCACCAACTGCTTCAACATCCAAGGATCCAAAAAGGGACTCCAAAAAGGACAAATCACCAAAAACACCACCCCTTTCATCAAAGTACCATAGCAGTCATAAGAAGAGGGAGAGGAGGTCGCGGTCTCCGTACGACCGGAAGAGGGAGTATTCCAGTAAAAGACATAAGTCTCGGTCGAGAGACAGGGAGCTAGATCGATCTAGGGAAAGGCGGTCGGATGATAAACGCAGTCGGACAACGTCAAGGAAGTATGATGACTATGACAGATCTAAGTCTAGTAGAGATAGCAGAGAAGAGAAAAGGAAACACTAATCTTAATAGACATTTTCTCCATAGAACAATCATATTATTTCCTAAATTGTAAGACCATTTATAATCTGTGACTCTCATAATTAGCGTATAACTTTGCAACTTGCTACATACCATATAAATACATATAGCCATGCATTTATGTATGCAAATAGTTTGTTCTAAATATCATATAGTGTAAATGTAAGAAAATAAAAATATAGATAATTTATTGTGTGGTTTACTTTTCCTATTTTTAAGTCTATTATGAAACTAAACTTACATAATCAACTAAGAGTAGTTCATATATGCATTTGGAATGAATTAACATGTTAATAGATACAGACCCGGAAAGAAAAGTGTTTTAGTGGTAATAACTAGGAACATCAAATAGTTATTAAAATGAGGTATTCTTAGGAAGAGATTTACAAAGCATTGCTTTAATTGCTTTGTATAATACTGTTCAAAAGTGACTTTTTTCTTGTAATATGGAAGTAGCAAATGAGGTGGTGATGGTAAGCGGCCACTGCTGTCCAAGCACATCGGTAATCAACTACCCCAAAGGATTAAGCTGTAACGCCTCAGATAAGTATGTCGCCCTTACTGCACCCTTCAAACCAGGACACAACAGTGAGTTACACTGCTGTTATGAGGCTAAAATAGGTGAGTGCTTCCGGAGTAGAACCACATAGAGTTATATTACCTTTAAATCTTTATCAAATTTATATCAAAAAAAGTATTAGGCTCAATATTATTTTCGAAATAATTATACTGTATGTAATTCTGTTTTGCTACAAAATATAAGTGGGATCAATTACTTTACTAAAATTGAAAATAGAAAACAGCTCCATCCTTTGTTTAACAATATGCTAAATGGACGGAACATTTTTGCATACATAGTGCAAGTACAATGTTAAAATTCAAACTGTTCTCCATCTCATCTCTATCTGAATGAAATAATGTTTTACCTTCAACTATATAAAAGTTCCTACAATTTTACGAAAACTATAAAAATATTTTATTTTCTAACTTGGCTATTTTAAAGTCTATATTCTAGGTCAATTTTGTTTTTTATTCTTCTATAAAATGTATATCAAAAATGTTCACAGTTAGCAGGCTAAAAGCTTGTTGAATTATGTGATATTTATGTGATATACATGTATATATGATATTATATACATATATGATATACAAATTAACGATATTACATATGCTAAACACCTTATTTTCTAAAATTATTCTTATCTCGTAAGTTAATCTTTAAAACAGGCGTCTGAAATTAACCTTTTTGATCAGTGACCACTCACAGAACTTAATAGGAATTTTACGATATAAAAAGAAACCTTGAGGGAGGTAAGTCGTTGAATTGTTAGTTACGGTCAATTATTAATTTTATTGTTATAGTGTTGTGATGTTACTTACTAAAAATTACCTTGGACATAATATTTTTTCACCCTATTATAATGGTGATTAACAAATATTATTCAATTCAAAATATTCTTATAATTTTTCAAGTATAACGTCTATAGTGCTATTGTTAATTAAAACTCGATGAATCGAAATTGCGCTACGAAAGCAGTTGTCGGAGCTACAACTAGATGGCGCCTTACTCCTCTGAATCACGTTGACGATCTGATTTCATAGCTTTTATAAGGACTCAAGTTTGGTATATGCGAAAAAATAATTATTAGGTTCCACTTCCGCCATGTGTGAATTGCCATCACGGGACGCCTGGCAGATGTGAAACGATCGTCTTCATAATACAAGTAATATGATGAATTTCCTACGGTTTTTGAACCATCGCCTTCGGCCGAAGGTTGTGGCCATATACGAACTCGGTTTCGGCTTCGGACAAAAATCGACCTTCGGTCGGACACTCATTGTAAGCGATAATCTATATGCAATCAAAATTACATAACAATACCAGATTAGGTTTTCTCTACTTGGTTGTTTCTAAGGATCGAACCCGAGACAACCGGCATCACCTAATATTAGGAGTAGTATTTACTAGCTAGTACTACTCCGTTGTCTCAGCGTCCCACAGAGGATGTTGGCCTCCGATACGAGAGTTCACAGTCTGACGCGATTCCTGGATACTTCTTGTCAGGTACTGACTCGAAGATCCTGCAATTTAATGTCTAATCAATACATTATGCCGTGGGTCGTTAGTTTTGGGATTGGATCGATTTTTCTTTTTTTTCGGTTTCGTAACTTGAAGATTTTTACATGGGAGGGGTGTTAATCCGCCGTACAACACATTGCTGGATGGACCATTAAAATGTATACCAACAGATACTTATTTATCTTATGAAAATGTAAATATTTGAAAATTTAATTGAAATTCATGACATAAAAGTAATAAAAAACCCTAGTTACTTTAATTTAAAAAAACGCAGAGGTACATTTTTTGCTAATATGAGGGCAACACTTGAAGGGATGGCCTACCCATACCTACTACTTCAATGAATGTCTAAAGGTCTGGTGAATATCTAAAGGCCGCATGCACTAGACACACGACCTTATTAAAAATTCATAATAAATTAATAGCTTTTAACAGTATGCCTTTATCACACTATTAACGCTATATTATTTATGCTATAACACACTATTAACCATTACAATAAAATTTGTTATATAATACACTGTGCGACGGAAGCTACTTATCTAGGTGATAAGTTTTAAAGTAAAACATAGTAGGAATGATTTTTAGTTGGAAGTTTAAAGGTTATTAGTTAAATGTAGTTCTATTCCTCAGGCACCATCGCTACACCAATATCTATTTAATAATAGCAATGTCAAGCGCTACCGTGTTCTGGTTCAAAGGGTGGTGGTAAGGATAAGTACTTACGTTTTCGAGGAGTTCCACCTTAGTCCTCAGTGGTAGCAATGTATTTGCAGCCAAACTCAGGCAAGTAACTTTATCTGGGGTTGATCCTGTGAACTGTATGTCCATAGGTAACCGTTTGCCTCTTCTATTTAAAAGTAGTCTTCATATCAACTTGATTAAACACATAAACACACACACCTGCTTATTCTCATTAACCAATATAATTATAAGATGGACTGCGTGCCCGTTTACTTCTTCTATATTATAAAAAAAGTTTTCATATTCACTTTATTTAATGCACAAAATCTACTTATTCTCATAAACCTGTGTCCGATATAATTATAAGATGGACTGCNGCTTCTTCTATATTATAAAAAAAGTTTTCATATTCACTTTATTTAATGCACAAAATCTACTTATTCTCATAAACCTGTGTCCGATATAATTATAAGATGGACTGGGTGCCCATTTGCTTCTTCTATATTATAAAAAAAGTTTTCATATTCACTTTATTTAATGCACAAAATCTACTTATTCTCATAAACCTGTGTCCGATATAATTATAAGATGGACTGCGTGCCCATTTGCTTCTTCTATATTATAAAAAAGTTTTCATATTCACTTAATGCACAAAATCTACTTATTCTCATAAACCTGTGTCCGATATAATTATAAGATGGACTGCGTGCCCATTTGCTTCTTCTATATTATAAAAAAGTTTTCATATTCACTTGATTTAATGCACAAAATCTACTTATTCTCATTAACCTGTGCCCAATTGTTGGTAATTGATTAATGATAATGGAATATTGCAATACTTTTGTAGCATTTAGATTAAATCGATCGCTTATAGTATCTTAATAATATCAATCGATTTATCGCCTCCAACTGCAACAGCGTTATTTATAGAACCATTCAGTGTTTCAGCTCCAAATTAACTATGATACAACCGTTGTATTATTTTTGGCTGGATTCTGGGAATTCTATTTAAGGTATACCTGTGAACTATTGACTATGAATCAAGAGTACACTATCTCTTTCTATAGTTTTATACTCACAAACAACTGTAAAAACAGTTTTCTTAAACATTTTTATGTAAAGAATATTTTCCGGCAGCGAAAGAAGACTAAGACTGAACCTTCTGTTGTCGTTCGTAGTACAAAGGTGATTACGTGTTTTTTTATTGCAAAAATAATGCATTTATTATTTTTATCCATTTCTCTTTTGACATCAAACCTTTCTTTTTCCAATTAAAAATATACATCGCATATATTAGCCACATTTACCAAAGATATTGTAGCATAATGTGCAGTGATCCCAATAATGCATAATCGCATTGTCGTGTCGTCCGCTATGCAGTACAATCGCGCCCTAACCTACTTTATGTTACCCTTTCTAGTATATCTATTTCAGTGTACGGAGCCACTTATTGAGCAGTTACGTCAATCCCACAATCGCATGGTCGCATTGACATTATACCGTTGTTAACAACTGCGTGTTAACCTATTTCAGGCGATACTTTTGCCAACATAGTTCAGTGCATGAAAAGATTAATGGTCATTGGCTTTAATCCTGTATAATCGCATTGTCGCATTGATATTATTCCGCATATCTATTCCAGCGCACGTAGCGATTTAATGGGCATTCGTCTGAACCCCACAAAATAGCATGGTCCCATTGACATTAAACAACATGCTAGCTGCTAACTAACTTACCTTGGATAAGGTCCTATGCGGTATGTCAATTTAAGCCCGCGGAGCGATTTAGTGGGCAGTCACGTCAATCCCACATAATCACATGGTCGCAGTGACATTATGCCGTTGTTAACGAGCGGTCCCTAATCTTCTTTAGGCGATACCCCTTCCAGTAGGTATACATATCTATATAATTATTGCTATGCATGGTGCGTTTCAGTGGGCAGTCACCTCAAACCCACAATCGCATGGTCGCATTGTCATTATATCGTTGTTAATAACGCGTCCTAACCTACTTTAAGTGATGTTTTTCTGCATACTTATTTCAGTGCACGGGGCGATTTACTGGGCGATTTTATAGTCATCTCTAATACACCCAATCGCATCGTCGCATTGACATTATACCGTTGTTAACAATCGCACCTTAACCTATGTGATGCCCGTTCCAGCATATCTATTTCAGCGCATGAAGCGATTCAGTGGTCAGTCACCTCCACACCCCACACAATCGCATGGTCGCACTGACATTATACCGTTGTTGACAAGGCGCCCTAACCTACTTTAGGTGATGCCCTTTCCAGCATATCTATTTCAGCGCGCGGACCGGTTTAATTTTAGCGGCGGCCTGTCACTCCAGTGGCGAGCCAGTGGTTTCAGATCGCGACACACGCGCGCACGTGTCCTGTGAGGGACTGTCCATTACCGCGAATCGGAAATACCGATAGTACCTTGACGTACCACCGATAGTGTATGTTGTATATAAGCAAAAATCAGAATTGGAGGAAAAATGGCCTGTTTTGTAACAATGCTTTTTATTGTCAATAATTTTGAATAAAATAAATTATTATAAAAATAACAATCCAACCGCTAAAACAGAAAAGAGAAAAATAAGTACTAAAATAGAAATTATAATATCCTCTAAGATGCACGCGGTGACAAACTTTGTTATGGTAGATTTATCTGTAATGTTTGTTTGTCCTCGCCTGCAGCTACTTATAGTTCATACATTCGTCGTCAACCCATTATTGTCCCACTGCTGGGCACGGATTTTCTCTCAGATTGAGGTGGTCATAGACTCATAGTCTCATAGTCCTCCTCGTTGGCCAAGTGCGAATTTATATATTAGGTAAACTTTATAGAATATGTAAAACAAATAATAATTGAAGTTTCTAATACATATACATTTAAGAATGTATGTGCATATAATATTTAAAAAATATTATTTTTCCGGTTGTTTGAGGTTCAGTTGAGTCATTTCCGATCCAGTGGTAATGTATAAAAATAATGTAACTGACAATTTGTAAGTGCCCCCGTGGGCCTATGCAAAATAAAGATATTCCATTTCAATGCGGTTAATCGTCTTTAAAATATTGTTGAGATTAAAATAAACTAAATTATTATCAACGATATTATTAATTAAGGTAAACTGTTGGATTCACAAGACATAGGATCGGTTGGAGTGGTGCCGCTTAGGGAAGACTTATGTCCAGCATTGGTCCTCAAAAGGCTCTTGGATGGATGGATATTATTAATTACTCAATCAATTATTCAACTACGGATGAGAGAATGTCACACCTGGATACCTCCACAAGGAGAGGTTTCGCCTAAGCATAAAAATAACATAAAATGCCCTGGATATAAACAGATTAAAATCAATAACGACCGAATTATAAATCAGTACTCCGTCTATTGTCAAAGTTACTTTTTGGTCCAGTAATGAAATTTAAAAAAATCTTATGTTCCCATACTCTTAGTACTCATAACTATTGTGAAGTCGTAGAACCTTTCTTGGGTTGATTGTGGGCCCGCCACCGCACCGATTTCTTCCTTGTAACAGTGTTAAGCGCTGCAGTATTCTGGTATGAAAGGTGTCGTTTTTTATAAGATTGAAGTTGCGAACTAGCATACAGTCCATCTGATGGTAAATTGGTTTACCAGGCTGTAGAACCAGTGTAGTATGGCGGGGAGGTACCACTGCCATATCCTATATTCATCGTTTATTAACACTATCAGACAGACTGTAATTATATTATACGTGATTCTTTGCCAGTTATAATTTCTTTTAAAAACAATTGGGACCACTCATCTCTTCGTAACATAAGTTGAACTTAATAAAATTAGGATTACAGAAAGACCTTAGCCTTCGTAAAATGTACAAAATGTTATCGCTTGAATTAAACACTTCCTGCTGCTTAATTAACTTCGATTTTAAATACACATTATGTTAAATAGTAATTCAAATCGGTACCTACTTTACTTTTTAAGTACTGATATCTTAGTTTGTAGAATTTGAACTGCTTCACGCTAGAAAAATGGGTATGGCGGTGGTACCTCCGCGGTCGAACTATACTTGTTATACCAACTTTCAAAGTGTTAAGCGTTAAGCAATGTTTAACGCTCTGGAGTTCTCGTCTTATATTATATCAGAGGCGTTCCGATTTAGTCCTCATGGTAGCACTAAATAAGTGAACTGCAATCGTATAGTGTAACGGACTAGGAGCTGCTGCCATTGATCTTTTAATTTTACTTCATTAAAAGCTTTTATTCAACTTGCAAGGTTTGTATGTAAGTATCTATGTTTTGGTCAAATTGGAATACACCTTTAGTTCTGATGGCAATGTAATTGTAATAAAATGACAATAAATAATCAATATTGTTGTTAATCCAAAATGGCCGCTGCAACAATATGGGTGTCAATTGTAAGAACTTAATTTGGAGAATAGGATACACTACGAAAAAAAAACAAATCCAAGATGGCCGCTATCAAAAAAAATGGAAGATAACATATTTTTCTGCAACCTACCCAATATCTATCAAATGAACACGACAAGTTTATATATGATATAAAAATTTTAACAAAATGATGGGTTTGACTGCAAAGTTTATTTTTATTCAGTGCACTGAAATAAAAGCTTGTTTTTAAAAATATATATTTTTATATTGATTTATGTTATATTATCCCGCTCGATACAATATATACAGGTTGATATAGTTTAAAATACGTGTTTTACCGTCAAGATTAATCGTTAGGTGAAATATTGCTTGGTGTAAAACAAACTGATAACATAAAGCCTCTTTCACAATCACGCAAAAGTAATTCACTTTTAAAGTGAGATTAAAAAAAATATACGAGTAATAGTAGATTCGCTGGAATAAAAGTATCGTCTACATTCTAAATATGTTGCAGAATGTTTCTTTGAATTTACATGTTTCCAACACTGATATATTATTTCCTGTAATTCATAATCAAAGTCGACTTAACTACTCAAATTATAATAATTATCTGTAATATTGTACAAGCTATGGATCTCTCAAAGAAGTAATAGATAAAAAATAAAATAAAAACGTCGAGGCATAGCCCAAAAAACGTATGAGACATCACGTCTACATTTAAGATAACACTTACTTTTTTAACATAAATTCAAAGAATCCATCTATCCGTTGTATGGTATATTCGAAACACATTCTTGCGACAATTCTTGTTACATGCGTGAACATTGTAAGATATAAATATTAAGCGTTTCAACAAGAATGTGAATGCGCCACAACGTTTCTTATCTTTTTTTAACACTATCGTGTACAGCAGTGTATCAGTTGTTTTACGATCGCGTGGACGGCTAAACATATATTTACATATTATTCTTTTAAATGATGTATAGATATTTGATAATTGTAATAAGTTATAGAGATTTAATTGTGTTAAGATGGATTAATCGTTGTAAAGTGTACTAGTTTAGTAGTGACTTGGAGTGTCAGTTTTTATGTGATTTAGGAGTTTAAAATATATTCTCATTATAATACAAGATAATATTGGATTGTTTTGTCAGGAACATTCTTCAAATAACTTTGATTATAAATTAATAGATTGTAACATATATACATCAGAGGGTGCCTGGTAATAAAAAGATATAAGATAGATAAAATGAACTTCATAACATAAAATAAAATGAACCATCAAGTGGATTGCATGAACATATATATCGCAATTGTAAATATAAACATTAAATTAGAAACAAACAAACGAACCATGTGTTTATTTCAGGAGTATTTTTGTTTTAAGTTTGAGTATGACTAATTAATCTGAATAAACATCATATCATACGTGATTTATTGTCAACCACATTTTTACAAAAGATATAAAAAGAAAACTTCAGTGTGTCAATAAAGAAGTGTGATTGTGATTCAAGAAGTTACCTACAATGTTGCCTATAAGCAAAATCGCCCATCGCACCTGTTTCATCGTAAGCAGAACTGTTTATATGACATGTAAGTTATCTATAATCTTATATATAAAATTCTCGTGTCTCGATGTTAGTTACCTTACTCCTCCGTCTTTACCGATTTTACGAAATTTTATATGCATATTCAGTAGGTCTGAGAATCGGCTACTATGTATTTTTCATATCCCTAAGTGATAAGGGTTGTTCACCCTTAACATTTTTTTAAAGTTTTAGACAAATTGTTTTGGTTTTATTTTTCTATAATGTGGGATTAAAAATACATACAACCCTACTTTTCTACCCTTTATCACCAACCTCTATTTTTTAATAGCCATTTTAGTAATTTAATCATTTATATGGCAAAACAACGTTTGCCGGGTCAGCTAGTAATATCTGAAAGTGATATGATGTGTGTCTGTATGTTACTCAATCACGCAAGAACCACTGGTCCGATTCACATTATGTTGTGGATGGATGTCGAAATCCATAATGTAGCTTATTTACTTGATCAATTTATGAAAAAAAAAAACGCTTTCTACACTCATGGCCCCACAGTCGGATTTCCTCCTGTATCGTGGGCGCCATGGAAACACAAAGACGAAACACCCAGACCCAGAACAGAAATCTAAACTCATCATTCTGATATCTGCCTGGCCGGGTATCGAACCCGGGACCCACTGCGTGCCAGTATGGTGACCGCTTCACCACGCGGGTCGTCCACTTATAGGCTCCTTTTGATTTCGATGCTTTGCACTATTTAAAGGTGGCGACAATTTTTATGTTCCGTAGCGAAGTATCCCCCACTGACTGACTTAGGTACTAAAATATATAGCCAGTTAAAATCCGGAATATACTCTTGAGAATCTCACGAGATTACTTTATTATCAGCACTTATAGATTTATCTTAGTATTTAAACCTTGAAGCATTGAACTTGCTTAGATACAAATAGATAATATTCTTCTTTTTTCTATAATGTACACTACTAAGAAAGGTCAGAGCACAGACGGCCGCGCTGTATCGTACGACCTAGAGTGCAAAAAGGTGTTTTTCTTTTTTTTTCTAAAATCAACTTAGTGTATTCCCTGGTATTATAAATAACATGGTACTGAAGGCAACAACCAAATCCCCAATAACTTTCTGCTGGGTATGGGTACAGAATAAGAGGCCAAGGTCCGCTACCCTCGTCAAGTAAAATAGGATTGGTTGAATAAACACACCTTATTTACTCTCTAGTATGTTGTTTTCTTTTTTTTTGTAATAATTGATTCATAATTTATTTTATTTACACGTGTTTTTGTTTATCTGTGCGGACAGTTATTGTCTACATCGGGGGTGTGCTACGTCATAGGATTTGATACGGTACTACTCGAATCCAGACTATATAGATTATGTAATTTTGCTTACGATCTACATATAACGTAATTGCATTTATTCAGGGATCAGGATCAGGGATCCACTGCGTGTCAGATCGGTATGGTGATCGCTCCGCCACGTGAGTCGTCAAGTAATCCAGTCGTTAATCCATGTCATAAAGTATTCGTGTCATAGGAAAAAGCAAAACTTCGCAACTCATAGCTATTGGTTCAAATTAAGTAGAAATTGGCATACTTTTTTTTATTAAAAAAAAAAACTCCATTATCTGTGACTATGAAACTTACTCTGTAATATATTTAGGGTGCCTTTAATGCAAAAAGAAGCAAAATTCCTACGTGGAACTAAATTTGAGAAGCTAGGCAGAGGTTGGCCATGTCTTTTTAGCCGAATTGGATTAATATTTTATATGTTTGATACTACATCAAGCATACAAAATAATGTTCAGTTGCAAAGTATATGATATACCGTATGCATTTACAACTAAAAAAATAAAAATTTCGTTAAGAACGTTTCTAATGTATTACAAATTAAAAATTTGACATATTCTAATTATGTTATAATAATCTATTAATTCTAATTTATTTTAATGTGAAAATTTAATTAATATATAAATGATTAATTCTTAATCTGAAGTAGACATTGACTTCGAATATTGAGGATTGTATAATTTTAATAATGGGAATTATCGAAATAATTCAATTAAATTTCATGCGTTGACATATAAAAAATATTTGTACGTCAATATTTGGCACAGTGAGCGCCCTTCTATAATTGTGAACACCTTTGTTAACCTTGCTGACAAATTAATAAATGATTAAAAAAGTATAATATCACGTAATTTCGATGTAAATATTAATAATAAATTATAACAAAGTCAAGTAAATTGTTGAAGGTATAAAATTTCCGTTAAATGTATGTAAATTGTCATGTAACATTATTTAAAACGCGGGTGAAACTATGCATCACAGCTAGTACAATGTAATGATAACAATATAATTATGCATAAAATATGCATTCAGGAAAATACCTAAGTGCGCATGGACTATGAACTCTGCAAAAACTATGTATATTTTTTTGATTTTTTATGTTTCTTGATTCATAATTTTTAAAAATTAAATTAAAATTAATAAAACTGCCAGAATTTTAAAGATAAGATACACGAAATAACCGAAGGTTCTAAAAATATTACAACCTTTTGTGGTTCAACTTATGAGTACCACCGCCACACCTATTTCTGCCTAACAATAGCAGTGATAGGAGCTGCTGTATTCTGGTTTGAAGGGTGTTGTAAGGGAGACATACTCCGAGGCGACCCAACTTAGTCCTCGGGGGTAGCAACGCATCCGCGACTATCCTCAAGTTGGATTCTAATCTTATCTGAGGTCGATTACAGGTGTCCAATAACAGTAATGGCTATGGCCATGATCTGAGCATGGATGCACTAAACGAGCATGGGGATCTCCTGATGGTATGTGTACCATCAGGTGGACTGCATGCTCAACTTTGTTCCTTCTATAATATAAAACCATTTTCACACGACTGTGTCAGCAGGGTATTGTTATTTTTTTCATCACGTCGTCCGAACATTACCTATTTTTAAAACCCTTTTGCTGCTCTTTAATAATGAGTGTAATCATTGCAGGTTGCTGCGGGTGCTGCTCAGCGCTTCGGCCACGCTACAAGCGGCTGGTGGACAATATCTTCCCCGCGTCACCGTCGGAAGGTCTCGTCAAGTCTAACATGGAGAAGCTCACGTTCTACTCCCTCTCCAGTCCGGAGAAGCTGGACAGGATCGGGGAGTACCTCTTCCAGAAGGCTTCGAGGGATATTTATAGGCGGCGACACGGGTAAAACGCTTTTTGTAATTTATATTGCGTCACATCTATTACTCCCTTATAACAGGTGTGTCAAGCGCTGTTGTGTTTGGTTTGAAGAGTGTGGTAAGGGATACTTATCCGAGGCGTCAGGTCGCGCTACTCTTGAGTGGCAGCCGGGCTGGACCTGCGTGTGCTGAATCGTGGCGGGGTTAGTACGTGCGTTCGCTGGCTGGGAGAGTTAGTCCTAGACCTGTCATGGGCGACACTCGCTGCCGAGCGCTTGGTCGTAGGCTGGAGGGTGGCCGAAGACCTTGTCACGCTATCTGACCATCGCCACATAGTGCTGGACGTAGCGTTGCGGCTTCCGGCTGCGAACGCCAGCCGCGCGAACGACCTTTCGCGGCGATTGGCACAAAGACGTCTCGACAGAGACCTGCTCGTCGCTGCCGCCCACGTCGCGGACTGGTCCAGCGTTGCAGAGGGGGGTGGGAAGCTCGATCCTAAAGTGGAGGCGATCCGGCTGAGGGACGACATGACGGTTATCTGCGATACCGCGATGCCGCGTGTTAGACCCGGCCGGAGGCGTCCGGTTTACTGCTGGTCGGAGTGAATCGCGGCGCTGCGTACAGCCTGCCTGCGCGCCCGGCGCCGGTATACCAGGACTCGGCTATGCCGCTCGGCCGTCGCCGCGGAAAGGGAGGCAAAGTACGCGCAGTACTGAGCCGCAACTAAGACGCTCCAAAGTGCAATCGCTCGTGGAGGAGCTTGACCGGGACCCATGGGGGCGCCCATACAAGATGGTTCTCGGCCAGCCCCGAGACTCTCCGTCGGCGTATATTCGACGAGCACTTCGATC
>MOOZ01000580.1:48887-60659 GCA_002930495.1 Cecropterus lyciades | reverse complement strand
CGCATGTATTTAGCGAAAAAATAGCTTACGATACTTACAATAAGTAACATTACATATTTCTGTAGGTACTTTTCAAATCTCTGTGTTTTTAGTCCGATTTGTTGTATTTGAAATCGCATTAAAACAAAATTATTATGACCTTTTGAGCTAGTTTCAGTTCGTATCTTTTATATCACACGATTAGGGACCACAGGGACCTAAATTTTCATTATGTGGAAATATATATATTATGTAAAATATATAGATGTCCATGGGCTGCAGTAGCCACTTACCATCAGGTGGGCTGCATGCTCGTTTGCTACTTCCATACTATAAGAAAAAAAAAAGGTCGGTAAATTTGTGTTCGTCTTTTTCTAGCAGGAAATCGTCACTTTTTAATTGGCGTAGTTTCAAGAATTTTTTTCTCAACTTGCCGAAATTTTGAATTCGGTCCCTTCTTTATTCCGCTCATATCAGTTCACATATATATGTATACATATATATTCGAGATGTTTAAAGAACTTCGATAGCGTGATTTAGGAGCGCGTAGTATACTAAAAAATTTTTTTCCTACCCTCAGCTGAGCGGCACAGCCTATAGTCCTTTCGGCGCTGCATACTCTGGAGGCGTGCCCCCGGCCTCCTACTGGTATAACACGTACCCCCAGCAGCTGGGTGGCTTCCTCCAGGGGGTCCAGGGGGTGCAGGGGTACTCCTACGCGGGGCAGTTCGCTGGCTACCAACAACAATATATGGGGTAAGTTCTTTGTAGCAGTACCTATCGTAAAAGTAACCAGACTCACTGATGGCAAGTAGTCACTTGGTTATAAGCAACACCAGAAGAGTCGCCAAAGCATCTCTAGCCATGAAAGAGAGCTATTTTTTCTAGGTGGTTGAACCAGTGTAGTTCGACCGTTACCACCGCACCATCGCACCTATTTCTAGCGTGAATTTCTTGGGCTTGATTGGATGAGTGTGGTTACTGGTTCACTTATATATGAGACGACCTCCTCCGAGCTTTGTTTGCACCTTTCTTGAAGAGCCCCATGTCAAAGCGCTCCGGAAATGCCTCAGGAGGAAGCTCATTTTGTATCAATTTGCTTACCGATGAGCGGCAGTCACCACTTACCATCAAGATGAACAATATACTCGATTGCTACTTCAACCTAATAAAAGAACGAGCGGAACCGCGAGCTTGTTCAAAATAATTCTATTCTATTTTATTTCATTTCAGAATGGGCGGAGTGCAGCTGCCGTGGGCTCTGGGCGGCGGCGTGGGTGGCGTGGGCTCTGTGGGCGGAGTGGCTGCGATGTCCCAGCCGCCCCAGGTCTTGCACTACCCACTCCAGCACTTCCAGGTCCAACCTGTGAGTACCATCTAGCCATTACACGAACTTATAACCAGCATGATGATTTGGAAACCACCTCTTCGTATTCAATATGATGGTTAGGAAACCACCCAGGTCTTGCATGTTGCTAACACCACTCCAGCACTTCCAGGTCAAACCTGTGAGTACCATCTAGCCATTACAGGAAGTCATAATCAACATGGTGATTTTGAAACCACCCAGGTCTTGCACTTCCAGAGCACTTCCAGAACCAATCTGCAAGTATTGCCTAGATGTAGGAACCCTTCGTATTCAAAATAATGATCCGGAAACCACCCAAGTCTTGCATGTGGTTACGTGCTACTCCTAGCACTTCCAGGTCTAACCTATGAGTATTGCATCTGGCCATTAGTTTACAGCAATTCTTTCTAATCAACACGATGGTGAAGTAGCCATTTCTAGAGCTCCATATGGTTAGTACTTGCTAGTGCGTGACTTAGGATTTCTTTAATTTTCTCTTTTACCCTTAAAGCGAATTCGAGAAGACTTCGAGATTGATTGCAGCATAACTTCCCACTCTCCTGAGATCATATTTCCTAGACAATAACAGCTTAGTTAGCTTTAGCCTAGCAGAAGTAAAATATAATATACCTAAGTAAGTCTCAGTCCCCCATGACATCTGTAAGCAACTTCATACAGGACAGTAAGATGGTCACTGCACATGAAAGCTTACCACACCCTTCCTCGCATACTCGTATAACCGTTTTACCTTGCCAAAGTAAAAAGCTGTGTTGATTTTTTGTTATTTATTTCTTTATAGCAAATCGGTGAAGATGAATGGCTGGCTCCGAGCCTCCTGGTGTGAGGTCAACGACCACCGCCTGAGTCCTGCTGCTGTCAAAGAAACTGCGAACATTTCGCATAGATTTCTATTTCAAATCTAGTCGTATTTACATGTTCCGTTGTATTGTTGTGTATTTTTGTTCAGTTCTGTTTGTAATGGTGCTCTTGTCTCTTCTATGTCTGAAGCTGTTACTTACATGTGCGTTCGTTTTTGGTTGTATTTTTTACGTGTATTGTTTTTCTCGTGTTTAGTAATTTTACTTTGTTCATTAATACGATACAAATGTGGTTTAGTTGTATTTGAAGTATACGTGTAAAACTGTTTATTTGGTATACATTTTTGGTTGTATTCTTGTCATTACTTTAACATTTTTACATGTATTGTCTTGTCTCATACTTACTATTTTTTCTTTGGTCAATATAATACAAATGTAGTTTAGTTATATTTAATTTAAGTATAAGTCTAAAATTGTTGCTAAATATGCGTTTTTGCTTTTATTTTTATGTTTATTGTCCTTTTTCATGTTTAGTATTTTTACTTTGGTCAATAACACAATACAAATATGGTTTAGTTGTAGATAATTTAAGTATACGTCTAAAATTGTTGCTCAGTATGCGTTTTTGGTTATATTTTTATGTTTTGTTTAACATAGTTATATTTTTATCTTTATTTGTATTTACTTATCATTTAAGCATAAATACAAAAGTTCTAACTAAAAGAAAGAACTGTATTAGTAGTTTGTTTTACTAGTTCAGCATTTAAATTGTGGTCGTTTTTATGAATTATTTCGAAATGAAATGTAACTCTATTTTAAAATGTGGTGAGTATCAGTGGTTAATGCCAATTTCGTTTATATCTGCGTTTGTTCTTATTATTGATACAACGATGACGAGTTACCTGAAAGCCACAAAATTTTCGCTTTAAGAGTCAATCGCTCTGCGCTGCAAGCGTAAATCGCTCTTTACTGCAAGCATAAATTGCTCCGCGCTGCAAACGACAATTGCACAGCGCTGCAACCGTAAATCGCTCTACGCTGCAAACATAAATGACTCTGCGCTGCAAGCAAAAAATATTAACATATATGTCTGAGTATCTTACGATGTTCATGACATATATATCTAAGGATCTTACGAAATTACGCTGGAATTTGTACCGATTTTTTACCAAAACATTAACGCGTGCAGCCCCGACTACACCAGGTCACCCAACTTTGTAAAGTTACAATTTACATAGGCACCTTATTACTACTTCCAGATTGCTATACTGAACATTTTGAAATGGGTTACATTTTAATAGTATTTTAAAATATGATCTTAATTTTGTATTCAAAATACTATATTACTTCTTCGTTTTATACTGTATTCATAATTTTGTT
The DNA here is from genome assembly GCA_002930495.1 of Cecropterus lyciades. Classification (NCBI taxonomy): domain Eukaryota; kingdom Metazoa; phylum Arthropoda; class Insecta; order Lepidoptera; family Hesperiidae; genus Cecropterus; species Cecropterus lyciades. The sequence goes on along the minus strand of MOOZ01000580.1, from coordinate 57,134 downwards.
GTGTATTCGCTTTGAGTAGTATTCGACGTAGATTTTTGTATTAATTTATGTTAGAATGTATTTATAATTTTATTATAAATCATCGCTTTGAAAAGTATGCGTAGTTTGTGTATGTACTTATTTGTAAATGTAGTAGATTTTTATATTTATTTATATTTAACTGTATAGATTATTTTGTTCTGTATTTCCGCTTTTCTCCTAGTTGCTTTATGTATTTATTTGTGTACAGTTGCTTTTTGATCTCTTACATTGCATATATCGAATTACAATGACATAATTGCAAATATCATGTACTAGAGGGAATGTTTAAGTAAATTTTCAAATAGTAAGAATAAGGCGTATCGGCTTCAATTCTTTGAAATTATGGCCCAGTGGATATACTTGTAGTCGAACTGTTTAGTCGTACGTTAAAAGTACTTATATGGAAATGTAGATCTGCATATGATCAACTAAAAATCAGGAAACCCATATCGATTGCCTTTTAATAAATAGCCGTACAACTACCGACAGTTCAATATGTATTGCCTCTTCTAAACAATCTATCCGCGACTATTTAGACTAATCAGGCGAAACTAGAAAAATATCTAAATCGATAACCACTGGATTGACTGTGCGTATAATATGTATGCGTATTAACGACTAAACTGTTTGATCGTCGCAAATCGTACAAGCTCACAACTCGACTAAATTATTTGATGACAATTGTATGGAAACAGGCCTACTGGTATACTAATATAGGTAGGCCTGTTTCCACTTAGCAACATAGATGGTTCAATGTTGCATTGTAAAATGTTCAAGAGTTTTTATATAAATTGTTAAAACAGAAAAGAAACAAAGCCGGCCAAGTGCGGTCGGTCTCACGCACGAAGAGCTCCCTACTGTTATGTATAGAAAAACGACAAAATATCACGTTTGTTGTATGGGAGCCTTCCTTAGATATTTACTTAATTCTGTTTTTAGTATTTCTTATAAAACATATAACAGAAATACATCATCTGTGAGAATTTCTATTGTCTAGCGTGACTACTATCACGGTTCATGAGATAAAGGCTAGTGACAGACCGACAGACGGACAGCAGAGTTTTAGTAATAGGATCCGGTTTTTTCCCTTTGAGTACGGAACCCTGAAAAAACCAACAAACAAACGCATAATATTTTCTTCCTTTTCTGTTTCTTTATAACACATTATAGTTTTAAAGGCTCTTGAACATATAGTTTGGCATTTTTTTAAGTATTTCTGTATTCTTTTGACGATTTTTGCATTTACGTCATTGTATTTCTATAAACATTTTGATATACTGTATTTTATTTTCACTATTTTAAAGTTGGATGGTTTTTATATGTATTTTACTTATTCTAGTCATTTCGTGATCTAAAGTGCCATATTTTCTGGATATTTTTACTATTAAGGATAACAATGATAGTCTTTATTTTATAAAACATTTAATTTTATTTTATATTGATTTTATTTACGTTTAAAGTTAATTATTTTTAAGTTAAAATTAAATTTTAACACCAGCAATGTTTTATTGTATATTCGTTTTATATTGTATTATTTATTTATACATTATTATCTTCTTTATTGAAGCTATATAATTTATATTCTCTTCTCTTCCGTTCCTTCTTCTTCTAAAAGCGGCAGGTGTTATTCAGCGGTCGGAAGGCTTTAAGCCTTAATAAATGAGCCCAAGACGGCAATTATATTGATATTCGACGAAAAAATATGAAAAAAATGTGAGTCATGTAACGAAATATAATATTTCAATCTTCTGCTTATGACTGCATTGACGATGCGTTAAATATATGGAAAAAGTACTTTTTAGAGAATATATAGTTATTCATAAGTAATATAAGTAGGTTAAGTTGTATCAGAGTCACGCGGGCCAATGGGTTGCGGAAAACGAGAAAGGAAATGCACAAAGCGGAAATAAATTTGTGTGAAAAATATAATAAGTATGAAAGAAGCTGATGAGAAAGGAAATGGAAAAAAGTATGAAGTTCATAAGGCGTAGATGGGTATGTAAGATCTCATTGCTAAAAACAAATGGAAATAATGAACTATGAAGTTCACAAGGCGTAATGGATGTGTAAGATCTCATTGCTAAAACATTTCTCATCAACATCTCTCCATGGTTTCCAAAAAGGTATAGCAAGTTTTTTGGAAACCATGGCGAGATGTTCTGCATAGATCTATCTTCTAACTGATGATAAAAGCTGATGGTGTACACAAAAATCCTACAGAAACATATAAAAAAAAATCGTTCTTGATGTTACATTTACTCAGCACTATAAAAGTTTTCAGCATTACTAGATACGAGACGAGACGAGCTCTATTTATAAAAGATTTATTATTTTATAACAGATCTCTAACATAAAAATGATGGAAATGAATGTTGAGGTTACATTCGTCATCACAATAAATTTGTCAGCATTGCTGGAGATTTATGTAATAAGGAATAACATTAACGGAATAAGGTTCTAGCTGACCTCCAACGTCTCATTTATGTGGCATGGTTAAAGAAACATATAAAAGCGATAACAAGCTGTCTTGCTGCAACCAACAGGCAGAACTACACATTTTTAAATGAAGACTTATAATCATATAACATGACGTCCAACGAAAGACAATATCCATGCCGAAGAAACACATAGAATGGATAAAAATCATCGTTAAGGTTATTATAAGTCAATACTATATAAGATTAAATATTATATAACATGACAAGTTCAAATTGAGGCAAAATATTATTAAAATATCTTCGCATATAATAGCTATGAAGATAAAAAGAATGGAATTGACGGAGATGACACATAAAAGATACCCATCATCATACATAACTGAGGCCAGATAAATCTCCGTGTACACTCCAATAACGTCATTTGTTAATAGCAATGATTTGTTGACAAACAACAAAACAAAACAAGATTCGTTCGACAGCAGTGTAGATCTGTTGATATGAAGGAACAAACAACAAAACAAAACGAGATTCGTTTGACAGCAGTGTAGATCTGTTGATATTAAGGAACAAAGAACAAAACAAAACAAGATTCGTTTGACAGCAGTGTAGATCTGTTGATATGAAGGAATATAGAACAAAACAAAACAAGATTCGTTTGACAGCAGTGTAGAGCTGTTGATATGAAGGAACAAACAACAAAACAAAACAAGATTCGTTTGACAGCAGTGTAGATCTTTTGATATGAAGGAATATAGAACAAAACAAAACAAGATTCGTTTGACAGCAGTGTAGATCTGTTCATATGAAGGAACATAGAACAAAACAAAACAAGATTCGTTTGACAGCAGTGTAGATCTCTTGATATGAAGGAACAAACAACAAAACAAAACAAGATTCGTTTGACAGCAGTGTAGATCTGTTGATATGAAGAAACAAAGAAGAAAACAAAACAAGATTCGTTTGATAGCAGTGTACATCTGTTAATATGAAGAAATAAGCAATAAAACAAAACAAGATTCGTTTGACAGCAGTATAGATCTGTTGATATGAAGGAACAAACAACAAAACAAAACAAGATTCGTTTGACAGCAGTGTAGATCTGTTGATATGAAGGAACAAAGAACAAAACAACATACTGTTTCTGTTCCGGGTCTGCGTGTTTGTGTATTCGTCTTTGTGTGTCCATGGCACCCACGACACAGCAGAAAATCCTAAAGTGGAGCTATGAGTTTAGAAAGTGTTTATGTTTTATGTTTATATTTATACAAATGACAGTTATGTACACCTGTTGCTATGAAGGAACAAACAACAAAACAAAATAACATACATATGACAGCAATGTAGATCTCTTGATATGAAATAACAAACAAAACTAAGTAAATAACCGATACAAGATAACAAAGCGTACATGATATACAAGTTGAAAACCATACATTCTTCAGAGTTACAGTGCAATGGGATACATCTTTACAAGTGAACAGTGAAGTTTGATAGAGTGAAGTTACGTTATTTAAAGCACTTTTCATACTTATTATATTTGTGGTAGGTACATACGCCGCAAGAATATAGTACCAAACATCGGATAGCACAAGTTTAGTGTAAGTTAGTGGACAAAAAATGTAGATTTTTGGAAAAATGTTTAGTAGGAAAAATCTAGTTGAAATAGGAGAGGTCCCATCACGAGTGAGACGTTTTATAAAACATTTTATATGCGAGGAAGGTAGGATCGAATATAAACATAGTTTTTAAAATATACGATTAGACGAATGCTATACAAAGAATTTCTAGTCGTTTTCTTTCCAAGGGTACGTTTATAGAGATATCGGTCTTCGATTGCACACAGCGGCTGTTCATTCAACGCGCTATTTATTGCGAATAAGTCGACTGTTTCTGGAATCCTGTCGCTCTATAAACGCACCCAATCTTTCTTTCTCTGAATTCCGTAACATTGCCAAATTCAGAATCATAATTTATAGACAAATCATGAGTAATATATCTATCTACTGTTAAAAAAATGGTTGTGTCTAACTATTAATGGATACTTGAAGATCATAAAAAGAACTTTGAGAAAAAAAAATACAGAAATGTAGCGAAATATTAGATTTATTTACGGTGTAAGGAAAGAAAAAATATTTATTGTGTAGCATATAAGAGCATTTAACCTTTACTGTAGTTAGTTTAAAATGGCGGCGAAGGAGAGTGATTCGAAATTTCTTTCCTGTGTAAAATCGCGTTACATTTCGTTGCTTTTTCCTTTGTGTGTAAATTTCCTTTCCTTAAACTTCACGCCTCGTCTGGGGTGATTAGTGTTCTCGAGTAGTTTGTACTACTGAATCTTTTTTGAAAACTTTTTGACGAACAGCGCGACTTTCTGCGTCGGTCACACAATATTTTATAAAATGTATTTTATAAATTATATTGAAAAACCTTGTTTCTCTGTCGTAGTTTGGTTTTCTATTTAGCTGTTATTATTTGATGCATGTAGTCAAACTCGTCAGACATATCGCTAGGTATTTATATTAAGATATTTATATGATAAACTATACTATATTAGTTGATTTCGGCTAAGATACGAATCGATAAGTCAATTTATTTGATCCTGTCAATCGGAAAGAATCTTTGTGTTTTGAGTTTGAAAAACATATGAATCAGTAGTGCGACTTTATTAAGTCATCGAGGGAGGGTAGTTACAATTTTCGTACTCAAAACACAAAATGAGGTTCGACCTCTTAGAAAATCGGAATAACTATATCACAAAATGTATAACAAAAGGATAGATAGTTAAATTTAGATATAGTCAACATATATGACTAGGGTTATATGATTATATGAAAAAGGATTCGTTTTCGCCTATTGCTTGTCGTAGGTAAAATAAGCATACATATATCCGTAAGATTAAGTGAATAGGTATAATATGTAATTTTAAGAACCGCCGACCGTCGCCTCTTCTTTGGTGGACCCAAAATGGACGTGTCGTTTGCCTTTCTTGTTGCTATAACTTCCTTCTACTATATATAATATATATAGAGTACGCTAGACATAAGATATAAGGTACGGCGTTCTGTTTACGGCTAAATATATAAGAGGGATGACCTCCGTTAGCTAGGTAAATTGCGAGAAATAAAATAATATTATATATACAAATTTATTGTCGAAATAAACATAATATAACATTATGTATCTTTTAGATAGGGTATGGAAATTTTAAGTGTTTTTCATTTTCGTTTATCCTCAGTTGATTTGTTTTGGTTGATTCCATTGTATAAGGTATGGTATATATATAAATTAAGTCCCAATGAATAACACCAAATTTTTTATAATCCTCGACTGTATCTTGTAATGTAGAATTGGCGATGGTTAAAAACCCTTCTGACTCTTCGGAAATCATATAAAATGCCTTATTGATGAATAATATCTCAAATATCGTATCTTCTTTTATTTTCGTGTATGTCGCATAGTGTAGGAATGGTATCTCCAAATTTTACGAACGAATAAAGTTTTATGCTCACGCAAAATATATTTCTGTCTAATAACAGCGTTGTGCGCTGTTGTGTTCTGGTCTGAAGGGTAAAGGAGGACGTTTCCGAGGCATTCCATCTTAGTCCTCAGGGGTAGCAACGCATCTGTGGCCAATCTTAGGTGAGACTTTGATCCTAGGTATGATCAACAGATTTACAGTTTATTACAGATGTCCATGGGCGGCAGTAGCCACTTACCATCAGGTGGGCTGCATGCTCGTTTGCTACTTCCGTGCAATAAAGAAAAAATATATAATGTACTTTTGTAGCAAAAAATCTTAGTTGACTGTTTACTTGAATTTTGTTTAATAAACAGTGCTTTCTGTTGTCATGTGCATATATAACGGGAGGCTGTAGGAATCCGGACACTTTCTCGGCATCCCTTTTCTCCATGAGCATAGACAATAAAAGAAAATACCTTTAAACAGAAGGACCTTTCTGTTTTTCGGTCGATTCTCAGAGACAATATATTCCAGACTCAGAAAATTAATACAAAACTTGCTGACATTTTTGGCACCGATCCCGACAACGTCATTGTTTTCGGTACCCCCTCCTCCTTAATATAGAAATTGTCTAAAGGTTGTGTTAAGATTTGCAATACTACAAAAGACGAAGATGCTTGGCTGAATCTTATAAGAAAAGCATCTATAACAAGTTATAAGCCTTATTTTTTTGGATCACTCCTCATTTTAATGTTCAATAAAAGGTAAAAAAAAAACAATAAAAAGGTTTAAACAAAACAATATATTTAAATAAATACTAAACTAAATCATTTTTTGTTTTTCTAAATATCTGTAATGACGAATGGATTACATTTATATATAATATTAACATTTAAATTATTATTTTCTAATAAAAAATATATGTAAACTTTGAAACGTTTGGACATACCATTATCAACACAGGAAGTGCCAAAACTTTTTATTTGTTCTCTTTGTGTCTCTTTTCATCTTTTCTATAAATACCGTCTTTCAGAAATAATGGATAACACCAATTCAGACTTAATCGTGTATTAATCCTCTAAGAGTGATTCTAAAATTAGATTTTACAGCCTTGAATATATTTTCATTTCATCAAATATTTGATTGGTTGATTTCATAAGTGATTTTGTAAATAACTAAGCTTGGTAAAGCGATGTAATATTTTCTGCAATAATACACAGAAATACGTTTTCTTGGAAAAAATAACATGTTTAGACTTATCAAATTGAAATTTTATTTTGAAGGCATTTGGACAAAATTCTCTATATTCGAGGCTGTAAAAGTATAGACTGTAGTTCGTGAATAATATTAAAGTCTCAATGTATTAAGTTCACAAATCTCGTAGATTCTTTTTCGTTTTAGAAATTGCTAGACTTTTGATGTGTTGTAGATGTAACCCAATTGTCGCGTGCTTAGAGAACATTGTTTTAAAACACAAAAAAATAAATGAAATATTTTTTGAAATGTATAATGGATGGATATTTTGTGTCCATTGTCTCGTAGTGTTTTTGTTCTCGTTGTGGCGTGGAGGTGATCGTTTTTTGTTTATTTGGCATGAAACCGATATTAATAATAAATGAAACGATAATTCATATAAATGTAATTGCAGATATTTGCTTGTGACATGAAAACTAATATTAGCAATAAATGATTATTAATATTACATTTAAATGTAACAACTTCATATCTAGTCCAGAAATATATCACAAATGTATTTTTTGTTTAAAAATCAGAAAAAATATTTGTATATTTTCTTTTTTATTAAAGGATAGTTTGCAGTAAAGATAACCTAATTCCGACAGCTATAGTATCAATTAAAACATGTCATTAATAAATGAAGAATGGTCACTTCCAGCCGCTTAGATGTGATGTATCAATGGTTCTTCGTGTCAAGTATAAGAAGTCTGGTTTATTTCAAATTTAGCAATATCTTTAAAATTACTGTCTCGACGTTTCAAGTGAGATCTGACATGAGTGTAAGTTTTGCATTAAGGAGTAAGAGGTGATTTTTGAATGGTATATTACTTTTAAATGATCTTGTTGGTAAATGAAAGGCTAATTTCTAAATACCATTATTGTGGATATACAAAAGTTATTAAAGGTAAAATCTGTATAAGTGAAATTTCCAATAACTGAGCTTCCCTTTTTATTTTTAAAACAATGAAACTGGTAGGAAATGCAGTAAAGTTAATATTTTTGCGCTTGATTTACTAACTTACAGTATTTTTTTAAATAATTTTGGAACAATTTGAAGAGTTCTATTTGTTTGTGACTATAAATACAGATGAC
>MOOZ01000580.1:18652-28731 GCA_002930495.1 Cecropterus lyciades | reverse complement strand
AAAGGGACGAAACTTCTATGTTTATCTTTTTCCAGCACGAAATCGTCACTATTTGAAATGAAATGAAATATCTTTATTTAGCATAGGCCTACATAGGCGTTTCCAAATTGTCAATTACAATATTTTTTCTTACACTACCACCGGATCGGAACACTACCTCAACTGAGGGGATCCGGCAAGAATCTCGGTGGGTTTGTCTTATTTCCTTGTATTTCTCTTTGTATGTATATTTTTTAACCATCTTGTTTATTACATGGGCAATAATAACTAGCTCCAGTATCTTGCCTTACATTTGACTAAACTAGACGCTTGTTTGGCAAGATTTGACATTTAATTAAATATTGAAATATATATTATTTTTTATTCATATAATTTATACTATTGTTTATATGTTTTATTTATTAGCTAGACCAGAATTTTTCAACATGCGGGTCGTGACCCCCTGTGGGGTCGTGACCCACTGGGGGGTCGTGACCCCCTGGGGGGTCGTGACCCACTGGGGGTCGTGACCCCCTGGGGGGTCGCGACATCTCTGTAGGTAGGTCGCTAGAGTACGAGAGAACTAGGTACTTCAGGAAAAATCAATAGACTTTAAAAAGATTGAACAAAATTATATCCATTACGTAACGATTTTTTTTAATACTAGGAGGGTCGTGTCTCGAAAATTATTGAAAAACAATTGAAATTGCGCTAGATAAACTACATCGTTGGAGTAATTTAACCTCAATTATTTAACCTCATTTTCCGATATTTTGTGTTCGGTGCTTTTGTCCTCACTGTGCGATTATTATCTAGATATTCTATACAGATTTTTAACAAATGTTACAAGAACTTGTATTGCTAGTAGTTATCAATTTAAATGTGACTTAAGTGAAATAGACTAATCGCACACGTAAAAAACAATGCAGTCACGGGACGCCTGTCAGATGTGAAACATCGTGTTCGTACAAATAATATGCAAAGACAAGATTGCGACAGGAACTAAATATATAGCATAATGAAAATAACGGCATCTACGAACAGTACCCCGCACTATATCGAACAAACACCGCAGCTGGCTTAGTTTTGTTCGATACTTTATAGTTCCGAAAGTGTATAACAGATGGCGCAACATAAATACGGTGTGGTGAACGCCACGCCAACAATCAGGTTTACGTGCACCATAGATGTTTCACATCAAAATTTCATTATTTTAATCTCTGATTCGTAGACCATCTTATCCGGAATCCCTACTTACCAAACCGGTATCACTTCCTAAACATAATATTAACTATACATTACAAGCTTTTTCGGTGTCTCCATCCGCATAGATCACATTTACCACGATAAAGGGTATTCTATGTTTGAATCCAGATCACAAACCACCTGTTTTCTAAATTTCATCCAAAACCGATCAGTAATTTTTGCGTAAAAGAGTAACAAACATCAAATCAGCCATTATAATATAAGTAAAATATATCAGATAGATAACATACATTACCTTGTCAATATTAGCATATTTCTCGTGAATATGTCTGATTGCGCGTAGATTTTCATCTAGACTTAGAGAATCAGATGCCTGGCCTGGTGATCCTATCACAGAAACGAGAACAACACGTAAAAACCATATAAACTGTTAGGTCTACTGGAAAGACCGGTGCATATCAAAAATAAAATCATGTTTTGTTTTTAAATTCATATAAACGTAAGGAAAATATCACAGAATCTGTAATGGTCTACTGAAAAGACCGTGGTATTTCCAGTAGACCGTATTACNNTAATAATTATTTAATTTTATAAAGTTATACAAAAGTGCTTGTTTTTCGAATTCATACACCATTATTCATAAAGACCGCGTTGTTACCAATATATATAGAACAAGTAGACCCGGCAAACGTTGTTTTGCCTTATAAATGATTAAATTACTAAAATGGCTATAAAAATAGAGGTTGGTAATAAAAGGGTAAAAAATTTGGGTTGTATGTATTTTTAATGTCACATTACAGAAAAATAAAAACAAAAAAAATATCAAAAAATTTAAAAAAAATGTTAAGGGTGAATAACCCTCTTCACTTAGGGGTATGAAAAATAGATAGTAGCCGATTCTCAGACCTACTGAATATGCATATAAAATTTGGTAAAAATCGGTAAAGCCGTTTCGGAGGAGTAACGTAACTAACATTGTGACACGAGAATTTTATATATAAGACTAGCTGCGCCCCACGGTTTCACCCGTGTATTAGTTACTACAAAGAAAATAATTTATGTATTTATTTGGATAAGAATAAATATTATATTTATAAAAACAACTTCGCGAATAATGCATTATTTTGAAACAAATTTGGTTAGCATATAAAAGGCTACAGTGAGTTTACCTGTTTTTTGAACTTTTAAAGGGGATCAATTCTGTCATACATAATTTTTACGAAACTTTAACCGTTTACGCAGCGCATGCAGCGGAAGCTCTCATTAGGAAAAAAAACCCCGATTTTGAAACATTCTTCGTTGGTGCTCCGCTCTTGCTGGTCTTAACGTGATGATATATAGCATATAAGCCTCTCTCGATAAAGTTCCTGAGATTAGCGCGTTCAAACAAACAAACTCTTCAGCTTTATAATATTAGTATAGATTTAACGGTCAGAAGTAATCAATAAAAAATTATTTAACGATACATCTGTCAGCTCTCAGGTAGTCGCTAACATCAGCCCATATTCCACTCCTGCTCATATAAAATTTTGAAAATAATCATAACAGTATTACACAAAGAGTACAGTAATGATAAAAATTATGATAACTCACCCAAATCCGGCTCATCGTCGCTATCGAGCGATATAGGTTCTGGATTTAATGGCATCAAGTTAGTTCCCACGCGTATTTCTGTAAAGGAAAGCATAAAATAGACTAAGAATTGTTTAAAATAGCAGATATATATTGTTTCGTCTAGTGATTCGACTGGGTAGACTCTGTTACTGATTTTAGCAGCAGCGGTTCTATTCCCTTTTTACATTTTGAGTTTTTTATTTATGTTTAGTGTAGACTAGTTTTATTCGACTGGGTAGACTCTGTTACTGATTTTTAGCAGCAGCTGTATTTTTTTCTATTCTCTTTTTATATTTTGAGATTTTTTTTTATCTGGGTCGTGATTTTCAAGTAAAAAATGGTGTTGTCTATTGTATGACTTAACAATGAAGACGCTATTTTTAACCGAATTCAATGGAGGAGGTTCTGTACTTTTTTTTCTCGATTACTGCCGTCTAGCAGCAGTAGTATTTTTTTTTTGTCATTTTATTTTTTTAGCCTAAGCGGCATTATTTCTATTGCAGTATTTAAGGTGTGGTTTCCTTAACTACACCCTTCAAATTAGCTGAAGAATAAGTCATTAAAATCATTCTTCCCATATTCTTCAGGTGAACCTTTTACTACCTCAAGTAGGCTTCCATTTCTATGTAGGAATCGTCCATACAGCAATTACCATCAGACGAACTATAGGGTCGTTTGCCAATACTACAACAAAACGGCAAAAAACACTCACTAGGTTGCTGTTTGCTGCCCGCCGCCAACTGGTCCGTCTTGCGTGGCCTCCCCCTCTTACCCTTCACGCGGTCCGGTGTGTTCTGGGGAGGAGAGGGCACTCTTAAGAAGAGGGTCTTCAGGTCGTCCATCTAACACACGAGCCTAACGTCTAAGTAATCGTCCGACTACTGTCGCTTGACTGGTAGCTTCAGCGATGAAGTGGTCAATGCTACTCTAATCTATAGATTCTATATATATAATGCAAAATCTATACACGAACGTGCCACACACCGTGGTGAATAAAGACATATTTCCGGTAGATGTAAAAACCTTCAGACACATTTGTAAAAAACTATTTTGTCTGCTTAGCGTACCATAGCAGACAAAATAGTTTTTTACGAATCTACAGACAGAGCGTGTCAAATACGTATTTGATACGCTCTATATCTGTAGTTGTAGAAGCTTAAACAGAGGGCCGAAACAATCCTTCAATATTCAAGGTCGTCAATCGCTCTGTGCTGTAAACGTTAAGCGTTAAAAACATATATGTGTGATCTTATTAGGCAACGAAATTTTCTGCAATTAATAGCTAAATTTAACAATTCTGTCAATGCTGTCGTTTGAAACGCCAAGCGAATCGTTCGTGATCGAGCGGTTAAAGACGCGAAGTCCTTTTAAAACATCCAAACCAAAAGTGCTACAATACGTTAAAAGTGCTACAATAATATCTTTGTACATATACACATTCTTCGTCCACCAAACTTTGACAAAAAGAGATCTCCCGCCTTATTCATTCCATCACTATTGGGAGCCACAGTGTCTCTGTTTAGAACTTGCGAAAACTTTGATAGCGTCGTATAGAACACAGTGGCTTGTCTTAATAAGTTGAAGAAGGTCACCAGAAAAGTATGAAAGTGTGATAAATGATTTATTTCTGGTATTTATCTATTTCTATCACTTACTGAATCGTTCTTCTTGGCGCTGGGTGTCCTCTTCGTATACTTGCGTTTCACCCGAGGCGTCGTATCGCCCGTCGAGGACGAAGCGGCGGAATCTGTTGCCAGAAATATAGATAGACATGAATAAATAAAAAAATATATTAATAAAAAGACAAAAAATGACTCTGGAAATGTAAAGAAAATATAATGTGGTTGACATTCCTTATCACCGTATCATGTAAGGGGCGTCATCAATGATCGTATGTAAGGGGCGTTAGAAGTGCCGACCTTTCCTAAGTACCCCTTGGAATAGACGAGAAAAGAAAATTTTTCAAAAAGAAACAACAGGTGTAACTGACCTTAGTTGTTTTTTTTTTTTTTTATCTTTAAATCTCGTAGTATATTTATTCCGAACCTTTAGCATCAGATGAGAAAAAGTTTAGAGACTAGCTGAAATTTTTTTCTTCGGCAACAGCCACTGTTCAAGCGAGAAATGAAAAATTATTCATACGACAGGACCTCTCTTTAGCGACAATTTTCGGAGTGTATTTATTATGGACGCCACCTTAGGATCAGATAAGAAAAAAATCAGTCACTTCTTTTTTTCTTCGCCAACAACCATTGTTGGATCCCCCCATAAAAAATGTACAACTACGCCTACGGCATAAACCATTACTAAAGAATTATCAAGGCGCCATTAAGTGAGTGATTTTTTAATTTTCAAGGCGCCATTAAGTGAGTGATTTTTTAATTTTCAAGGCGCCATTAAGTGAGTGATTTTTTAATTTTCAAGGCGCCATTAATTGAGTGATTTTTAATGTATTCCTGTTTGCGAATACATAATATATGAAGGTCATTCTTCTATACCGTATCAACTATTGATCCTGAGGTTATCCGACCGTGAATTTTGTTTACTGTCGATCTACTTAAGAAAAGATCAATTTATCCATGAATATATAATAAAAATGAAGATTCCTCGGGACTTTACATAGCATATATTTGCAACAAAATGTTTAAAGGACTGATATTAACTTAACAAACATGTACAAATTTCTGTCTGTTTGTACATGTTTGTTTGAAATCGCATCAAACAAAACTACTGACGTTTGTTTGAAGCACTTTACTCAATACATACAGTAGTACATATCTACAGATAACATATATTTTTAAATGCTATTTTTTTAACGTGGATTATACAACGGGTCACAGCTTGTAAATTTGAAAATTCGATTAACGTATTATACAACATGTACTCTTACAAAGGAATATATCAAAAAAATCTCTCTTACAAAAGAACATATCAAAAAAATATATTTCGATATTTTTTTAAAAAAGAATATATGATCTTCCATAATGTTTAAGATGGGAAATCTTCATTTGATAGTAAGGACTGAAGTCCTTAACGTCAAACGAAGATGAATCTTATTTAAAGTAAAAAAAATGAAAATTGTGAAAATTGTTTTCATTAATTTGAGTATACTGTTTACCTTACATTAAATATCCGAAACGAAAACAAATCCATATATAATAACATATATCTACGAGTAAACAACATTAACATGCCACAAAAATCGATTCCAAAAATTATGAAATTTATAACAAAACAAATAAGTATAAATGAACATTCATTTCAACGCATTTTTACGATAAGATATAATCATTTTTAAATAATTAAGACTTATTTTTGTAATCCCATGCATTTATTCCGAAACTACATTTTTTTTACGACTACCTACACCAAATAAAAAATACTTTTTTTTAATCTAAGTTATCTACGCAAATTGGTCATGGCACTAATTAACATCTAAATAAAATATATATATTACATGCAGACATTTATCATGCTTACCAAATAACAAAAAGGAAAAAAAAAAATTTTTTGAAAATTTATTTAAGCTCGCAAAACAGACACCTAATTATATTAACTTTAATTTCTGTTTTTTTCTTTCTACGAATTATTATAAGTTAAACTATGTTTAAAATTAAATCTATTTTTTTATTATAGTAAATAGACATATATCTAGTCCAAAAAGCACATCCAAAACAGATAATAACTCAAATACCATCACCAATTTGAGCATTTTAAACTTAGTAAAAAAAAAAAAATTAGAAATCTGGTAAAATTTCGAAAAATGTCTACGCCCATGCACACCTAACTACAATTTTTACCTTTTCGTTTGATAAATTTTGAATTTCTCCGTATAATAATTTTTTTGTCCCCAATTTTTCTCACAACGCCCCCTTTTTGGGGCAACTTTTGCGTTGGCCTTTGTGGCATCTTTTGCGACGCGCGTTGGGGCAATTTTTGTGAGTTTTTTTGTGGCATTTTTTGTTGTGACTTTTGCGGTATCTTTTGTTGCAATTTCTGTGCCGTTTTTTGGGGCATCTTTTGTTGTATTTTTTGGGGCACTTTTCTCAAAGTTTGCCCCATGGGATTGCCTTTGACTGGAACCTTTTTGACCACCCTCAGCGTGGCGTTGTTCGAAATCGCGTTACTCTGTTTCACGATTATACCTAGCCGTGGAAAATGGTGAAAATGGTTCAAAACACATGAACATTATAAAATATTAACCATAATCATTTAAACATACAAAAAAAATATAAAAGAAAAAACAGTTTATCCTTGACTATTCCTAAGTAACCAATATCTCTGATCATCAAATGTATTACTGAAAAGCCCTATGTTATCCGAATTAATCTTTTGATTATAATCTCCTACTCCTACGTAAGTGGAATACAAAATCGAAATAATCACACACAATATGTTGATACATATCATAATCTTAATACACAAATTGTTGTTTGTAAAATATTGTAAATATTATGCAAAATCTAAACTACTTTTGCAGAAATTTTCTTGAAAGGCATCTTATTAACAAAAAAAAATCGAAACCTAATTCTGCTTTTTAACTGCAAAAGTTAAAATTAATCTCTGCGACCAATTTTCAATATTCATCCAGTTAATATACCAAGTTTGGACTTTGTATCACCTTTTTATATAATAGATATGATAATATAGATATAAATAATGATGATGAGGATAATCATCATTATCGAGAAGATTAATAATGATAATGATTCTTATTTCAACATTTAAAGCGACCGCGAAAATGTATAAAATTTTCTGTTTGTTTTATTTATACTAGTTTTTAATTAAGTTATTTATCTTAGTAGTTCGCATGTATTATGTTAGGGTCAAATTTTAAACCAGCTAACCCCAACCAAGTGAGCTGGGCTATAGAGGACCAATCATTTTATATGCAACTCAAAACCTGTGTAGAAAATGAAAGGGTTAACTGAGAAGCTTACGAAGTAAAGAGCATATTTTTGAAACATCTTTTATATTAATTTATTAATTACAGATGTGATACAATGAGTGATGACGAAGGATAATCATGATCACATCGATGAAGATAATGATAATCACTATATTATTAACATCAACCTGACTATGAGAACCTAGAATAAGCATCAAGTTTGTCATTATGATGCAAAAAATATATATAGACTGCTTTTTACTCTAAGGCTTAACTTCAATATTTTGATGATCGTGGCAGTTGTTCACGTGACTTCTTATTTAGTATTTTATGTGAGTGTCAAATCTTAAAGTAAATACATATCACTTATTAAAAGTTCGCTGCATTTTATTACTGTACAATTTACAGTGAACAAGCCATAATTACATAAAGCATCAATCATCATCATTATAATCTTTATTATACCTATTTTATATAAATCTAGAGGGTTATGATAATGAAATGAGATATATAAAACTCCACTCCACAATTTTTGTCATCATATTTGATTTACGGATATTTCCCAAATCATAAACATTTTATATATAAATAAAACAATAAATATAATTAAAATTAAAGTAAAACAATCATTAAAAACATGTGTTTACGTATAGTCAACGTTATGTATGTTGTATGTTTAAATAAATTAATATCAGAGTAACTCTCATGTCACGCCTGAAAAAGTTTAAGTTCTAAAAATAAATATCAAGATAATAATCGTAATCGAGGACTATGATGATAAGTATAACGGTGATGAGTTTAATGATGATGAGTTTAACGATCATGGGTTTAATGATGATGAGCATAATAATAATGAGTATAGTGGTTACGATGATGATGATAATAATAACGATAGATGAGTAATGGATTACATACCACCAGTGGCGCGTCTTCTGTATTCCCTTTTAGCTTTTTTCTCTAAAGCTTCTGGAACAAATGACAATGTTATCATCATAAAAGGTACGATATAAACCAGGCATGACCAGGTCTGCATATATTTTAGTGATAGTTGAGAGCCAAAAAAGACAATAACGAAGTCGCAGGCCGTCGTAAAGGTAGACAAATGTGCACAGAACTTAGATTTACGAGAGATAAAGGTCCTTCATTCATCCCTATATGAGATGAGCAACATCCGACCCAAGAGCCAAAGGTCTATGTGGTGTGTGGTACAGCTAGAAAATATATGTTTAACCATTAAATATTGAATTATAATAAATTAATGTATTCTTAAGTTTAAGTGTCCGTTTCCGTGTAAGTTTAAAACTCTACCCATCCACACTTGACTAGTGCAATTAACTACAGCAGTGGTAGAGTATAGGCAGTAATTGATGTTATTTTGAAATTTAACACGGAAAAACACGTACCAATTTCCCTAGCTCTTTTCCTCGCCAGATACTCTGGACTAGTTTTGTCAACGCGTGGACGCCCACGCTTACGCTTCTCGCCCGTGTCCGGTCTGTTGTTCATTACTGCGGCTGTTGACAAATTAATATTACTTAATAATATTTGTATTAAACTATAAGGGTAGGTTAGGTTAGGTTAGAGTGGAGATATAAGAAAGTACTAGTACTTGGATATATAAGAAAAATATGCAAAAATAAGAATGCCTTAGCCTAAAAGAATACTTAGCCTTGAGGAAGCACGATCGATATTCAGCTCCATCCCGAAGAGAATCCAAAGGAAGGCCAACATCGAAGAAACCATCAGTGTATTCGCCGGCTTTGACCTACCTTAGGGTATTATTTACGTACCCGTAATCATGGCAAAGAGCCTCCAAAGGAGGTACTCCTCTAGACGCTTTGGACGCTTGGGTTCAAAGAACTAATATTTGAAGTGCAATTGGTATATAGGCAAGAACCGTGTATCTCGATTAGTCTTAGTATGATCTAGATTAGTACCACTCCCTCTTCTCTTTCAATCATGAATTTATCTCTTGGATATAAATATCTTCCTGAATATTATATCCAAGAGCTGGAAGTTAGCATAGCTATGAGTGGTCGCCGCCACACAACCGAACCCTTATCGTCCTAACGAGCGACGGGATCATCATCATGAGGCCTGCCTGAGACTAAGTTTAATTTAGGCGATCATAATCATCATGAGGCGTACCTGGGACTAAGTTTAGTTTAGGACTTGCTATAGGAGATGTGTGAACTGAACACACACAACACACTACACATACACCTTGTTAGTATAGATTTATTTACGACAATGATCCTCTTCAGAAACCTAAAAAAAATGACACAATATCCTACATAATCTAACGTATTTATTAAAAAGAAAGAAAGAATAAAAGAAACAACCTTCCATCCATCCATCAGCCCTTTCGAGGTCCACTGGACATAGGCCTCCC
>MOOZ01000579.1:0-11495 GCA_002930495.1 Cecropterus lyciades | reverse complement strand
TTTGGCTCACGCTACAGCCCAAACGGCTTGACGGATTGTGACGTATGACATATCATTAGAATCGTCTCAGTTTGGAGAGTGGCACAGGCTATATAATTTAAAAATGGCGCCTGCAAATAGGGGAAAAAGAAGGGAAAGTGACGACTTTTTTATTATCACGACAACATGGGCATCAAATGAAAGCTACTATATGGAACATTGTAAAAGTATATATATTGTAATACTTTTACTGGACTATTTTGACGAAAACTCCTATTAAACGTTAAATTAAATGAATCATTATGAACAAAAAATCGTTTTAACCAGTCGGGTTCTTTGTTTTAATTTTTTTAACAATGTTACTAGTTTAAAAGAACTCTCAAGCGTGCATGCTTACGATGTATTCTTTCATCGAAATGATGTTTTTCTTAATACCACTCAAAACCAGAACACTGCAACGCTACGAAATATGTGTGACGATGGTGCCCTGAAACCAAACCAAGGAGTGTCATACCTATGGTTTTACCTCGTCAACCCATAATTGTCCCACTGCTGGGCAACGGGTCTTCTCTCAGAATAACTCAGGCCATAGCCCACAGCGCTGGCAAAGTGCGAATTGGTAGACTTTACACACCTTCGACAACTTTTTTAAAGAACTCTCAGGTTGGTCTTCCTCACAATGTTTAGCCTTCACACACACATAATTTTAGTAAAATCAGTGGTGCGTGCCTGGGATTCGAACCGCGGACCCTCGATTGTGACTCCGAGTTTCAAACATTCTATCACACTCGAATGTGTACACATACGAGTTTATCAGAACACTCATTGACGATCCAATAATATGTCATATGTTACAATTCGTCATGGACATACGTACTTTAAAACACACATACATACATTTTCAAGGTAGTAGAACGTATTTAGTTCGACCGGGGAGCTACGATATGTCATACGTCACAATCCTTCAAGCCGTTTAGGCTGTAGCACATGACAAAGAAATGGACATATGTACATACAGACATGATACAAACTGTATGTATGTCATACAGTTTGTATCCTTCTGACGCTGTCACGTGAAAAGAATAAAACTAATACACACAAACGTACGCACTCACGCTATCTCTCTCTCTCTCTTACACACACACACATGCATACAAACATTCATACATGCGTACAATGTATGTATGCAATATGTATACATACATTGTACCGGTATGACGACCCGCGTGGTGGAGCGGTCATCATACCGGTCTGACACGCAGTGGGTCCCGGGTTCGATCCCCGGCCAGACAGACATCTGAATGATGAGTTTAGATTTCTGTTCTGGGTCTGGGTGTTTGTGTATTCGTCTTTGTGTCTCCATGGCACCCACGACACAGGAGAATCTCCTACTGTGGGGCTATGAGTGTAGAAAGCGTTTTATACATACATGTATAAAACAGGGTGTCCTGCGGAAATAATCGTGATAAAGCTCCGCCTTTGCAAAGTTCAGAGCATTCCGGAATTCAGTTCCGACGCTTGGAAATCTTTTGTACAACTCAAAGCTGAATCAATAGAGCTTTAAGCTTCATTGTAAGCTCGGGGAAACTTCCGAAGATTGACCGCGTCCTTTGTTTTCGGATATAAAGGAGATCTTTCGATTTTTGGCAAAATCAAAATTTAATAACCATTAGTGTCACACCGAAGATCGATTTTTGGCCCAAGCCGAAGCCTATTATTCGGCCATGGCCACAAACTGCCGACAATGCATGAACACAAACAACTGGCCGAAGCCGAAGATTCAAAAACCATAAGAAATTCAGTGCTAAATTCACTAAACGTAATTTTTAAAGACGCAAAAGGGGTTTTATAAGTTTGACTGCTATGTCTGTCTGTTTGTGTTTTGATTGCTATGTCTGTCTGTTTGTGTTTTGACTGCTATGTTTGTCTATGGGAACGTAGCTACTAAGCGGGTAAACCGATTTGGATGCGGTTTCTTTTGTTATAACGAAGGTGTTAGAATTCTTTGTGATTCGACTCCGGAAGCACCACCGCCACACCTATTTCTGCCTCATAATAGCAGTGTTAAGCACTTCTGTGTTCTGGTCTGAAGGGTGTGCTAAGGGAGACATACTTTTCCGAGACATTCCATCTTAGTCCTCAGGGGTAGCAACGCATCTGTGGTTAACCTTAGGTGAGACTTTGATCTTACCTAGGGTTTATTACAGATGTCCATGGGCAGCAGTAGCCACTTACCATCAGTTGGGCTGCATGTTATTTTGCTACTTCCATAGTTTAAAATAAATAAATAAATAAGGCGACCATTTGACGACCCGCGTGGTGGAGCGGTCACCATACCAGTCTGACACGCAGTGGGTCCCGGGTTCGATTCTCAGCCAGACATGCATCTGAATGATGAGTTTAGATTTCTGTTCTGGGTCTGGATGTTTGTGTTTAGATCTGGATGTTTAAGTTTGTCTTTATGTGTCCATGGTACCCACTACACAGGAGAAAATCCTACTGCGGGGCTATGAGTGTAAAAAGCGTTTAAAAAAAGCGTTTTATCGTAGTCCTCGGGAGTAGCATCTGTGACTTCAGATACAACCTCTGTTCTATATGAAGTTGCTTACAGATGTCCGTGAGCGGCAGTCACCACACAAAATAATGTTCTGCTACGGTTGTCGACTCCAACTTCGTCAGCAAGTTTAAAATCACGAATCGTTTTAAATCAAGTTTGAGTACAAACTATGATTACGTAACACTAACTATGAAATACAATATCCTAAAGGTTACAACCCCATCTCTCAATCCAGATAGATACAGACGCAGATGCAGTACATCTGTTTGAAATCTCAATTTCCATTTTCAATATTTCCCCCTCCCCGCCTTATGTAATAGGCGCTTCACGACTATGAATAGCGGCACATCTATCTAATACAGCCCAAACGGCTTGATAGAATGTGACGTATGACATATGATTGGAATCGTCTCAGTTTGCAGAGTGAAATAGGCTATATATTTATAATCTTCAAAAATGTCTTTTTTTGTTTCTGAGGGGGAACCTTCAAAAGTACCCGTCACCGTGGGAGCGATGCCGGATTATGTGGGATTTTTACCGCACTAAACGGGACTTAGACTCCGGGATCTCCAAAGGTACGTGACCGGAATCCTCTGAGCGCGTTTCTCCATCGGGCTCCAGCCAGGTAAGCGGCTGGGCCCACCGCATCGTCTGGTCTTTACGACGGTATGCGACCACACATACCGCTGTCCTTCTCGGGGTCGCTGGTTGGAGTAGCCCTATTCTGATCCCGGAACTACAGGGACTATTTTGTAAAGGCTTACGGGGGCATTTACAAATTATCAGCTCCAATATTTTGATGTGATATAGGCGCACGTAAGCGTGATTATTCGCGTGGCGATCGCCAAGGCGTATGTAGTTTAGCGCTATCTGTTACATATTGTCGCAACTATTAAGTATCTATCAATTATTATATTTAGTTCCTGTCGCAATCTTGTCTTCTTGTACTTGTACGAACGCGATGTTTTACATCTGCCACCCGTGACAGCAAATTTTTCTTAAACTATCATCAGATCAGAAAAATCTTACAATACTAAAATTATAAAGACAAAAATTTATGAAAATGTGTGTATGTTTGTTACTCTATCACACAAAAACTATTCAGTCAGATTTCGCTGAAAATTAGACACACAGATAGTTTATGACCTGGATTAACACACTGGATGCTCATTACCGTGATACACATGACCAAAGCAAACGGAGCCGCGGGAATAGGTTAGTAAGTAAATGTACTAATTTTATGCATCTGTATAAACGCCCCATTACCAAAAACATCAATTTGTCGTGTTTTAAAACGTCTGGAAACTGCATCTGGCTGCCAGTTATTAAGAGTTTTTGTGTATTCTTTAAAAACTTCGAAAGCTAGATCGATTAAATCGGGAAACCACCGCGAGATATATGCTATGAACTAAGTTTTATGAATATAGCGACTATTTCGTTTACACTTTGTTTTGAAAAAGAGGTATGTATAATTGAGAATTTTTTTTTATAGTATGGCAGTAGCAAACGAGCACGCAGCCCACCTGATGGTAAGTGGCTACTGCCGCCCATGGACATCTGTAATCAACCGTAGGTAAGATCAAAATCTTAACTAAGGTTAGCCTCAGATGCGTTGCTACCACTGAGGACTGAGATGGAATGCCTCAGAAAAGTATGTCTCCCTTACCACACCCTTCAGACCAGAACACAACAGCACATAACGCTGTTATTAGGCAGAAATAGGTGTGGCGGTGGTGCTTCCGGAGTCGAACCACAAAGAGTTCTACCACCTTCAATGTATGTATAATAATTATTATACTTTGTATACAGACAACTAGCTGTGCCCCGCGGTTTCACCCGCTATATATATTTCTATTCAGCCTGTCTATTCAGCGCAAAATTTTTTTTTTTAATTGAAACCAGTAGTTCCTGAGATTATCGCATTCAATCAAATAAACAAACTTTCAAAAAGTTCAGCTTCACATTATAAATTCATAATTAATCAATTAATGTCATGAAAATGAAAAAATTCGTTACTTCCCCCCTTTTTTCCCCCTATTTACAGACGCCATCTTTAAAACATTATAATAAACGCTCTAAAAACATAAGCCTCCTTTTGATGCAGGTAGGTAAAAAAGGATCTATATACATACTATCCGTAAGGAGTTAAATAAAGGCTGCATGTTTGTATAAAACACTACAGCAAAACAGACAACAGTTTTTAATCTGTCTGAGATTAAAATCTGTTGTCCTAATTATTAAGCTAAGTCGAATCAATAGCATAAATAGACATTTTAAAAGTGAAACAACTAGATTACTGTGATGGTTGCACTTAGATTGTTGTGATTTGAAACTCGATGACACGAAAATGCGTTACGAAAGCTGGCGCTGTGGCTCCTGAATCACGCCAGCGATTTTACTTCGTAGCTTGTATAAGAGCTAAAGTTTGGTCTAAGCGAAATAAGTTGTCCGAATATAGGCTGCAGATATTACTTAATCGATTTTTGCTTCATATCCATCTAAACCTCTCCTAGGCTACGTCTCGAAAGCTTCTGACATGTATTGTGTGAATTATACACATACATTAAAAAAAATTTGAAGGTGGTAGAACTCTTTGTGGTTCGACTCTGGACCACCACTGGAGCACCACCGCCACACCTATTTCTGCCTAATAACAACAGTGTTATGTGCTGTTGTGTTCTGGTCTGAAGGGTGGGGTAAGGAAGACATACTTTCCCGACGCATTCCATCTTAGTCCTCAGGGGTAGCAACGCATCTGTGGCTGACCTTAGGTGAGACTTTGATCTTACCTAGGGTTGATTACAGATGTCCATGGGCGGTAGTAGCCACTTACCATCAGGTGGGCTGCAGGCTCGTTTGCTACTTCCATACTATAAAAAAAAATAGGAAAGTATATATTTAATCGCTAGTAATGAAACAATGTCTTTATAAGCGTTTTTGTTTAAGCTTCATCGTTGAGGTATTCAAATGAAAGCTGTAAATACTGAATATTTATCGTGATCATGGAGAAAATGATTGACTTTTCATCGTTGAAGCGCTTGGAAAATATTCGTGATATTCAATGAAATATAAAATTGCATTTTTAACCGACTGCATCAGAAGGGTGGTAATGCTTTTCGAGCGAATGTATTTATGTATGTTTGTACGTATGTCCATATCATTGGAACGCGCTACAGCCCAAACCGCTTGAAGGTTCGAGATTAATGATAGATCATTTTAAAGAAGAAGAGTTTTAGTTTACCGAGTGATATAGGCTATATAATTTAAAAACAAACGCCTGTAAATAGGTAAAAATGGGGGAAAGGATGCCTTTTACCGACTGCATCAGAAGTAGGGTGATGTTTTTCGAGCGTATGTATGTATGTTTGTTTCCATTTGTGTCCATTTCCTTATCCACAAAATTAGATTCGTCAGTAGAATCGTCTCAGTTTGCAGAGTGACATAGCCTATATAATTTAAAAAAAATAGCGCGAAAATAGGGAAAGAAAGGGGAAATCATATAAGAATGTAACTTAATGTTTCCTTTTATACGACTGAAGTAGCAAGCGAGCATGCAGTCTACCTGACGGTAAGTGATTACTGCCGCCCATGGACATCTATACATGTATACATATAAATAAAATTGAAATGACAAATTGAAAAATATAACAGCTTTTTACCAAATGCATATGGAAGTATAGACGATACTGATAAGTAAACATCAATTACTAAAATTTTTGTCTGTCTGTCTGTCTGTCTGTTTGTTCTGGGTAATCTCAAACCGCTGAACCGATTTTGACGGGACTTTCACTGTTGGATAGCTGATGTCATAAAGCGTAACTAAGCTACTTCTATTTTAGAAAATGTAAAAAGGGTTTTACACAAAAAATTAAAACCGCGCGCGTTCCACGCGTACGTAATCACCGTAACTGTTGCTAATGTTAAAATTGTATAAGGTCTACAATTTCGGCTGTAACCATGTCAAGATATATTTTTAAACGCGGGTATAACTGCGAGGCTCAGCTTGTCTGTAATAAACTTGATATAGAACAAGGGTCTCGAGGACTAAGGTCGCCTGATACGAAAGTGAGTTAACCACACCCTTCCGAAACGCAACAATTGCTTCACGCTAGAAATAGGTGTGGCGGTGGTATTTGCTCGGTCGAATTACACTGGTTTTATCACCTTGAAGGTGGTAGAACTCTTTGTGGTTCGACTCCGGAAGCACCACCGCCATACCTATTTCTGCCTAATAACAACAGAGCTATGCGCTGTTGTATTCTGGTCTGAAGGGAGATATACTTTTCCGAGGCATTCCATCTTAGTCCTCAGGGGTAGCAACGCATCTGTGGCTAACCATAGGTGAGATTTCATCTTACCTAGTGTTGATTACAGATGTCCATGGACGGCAGTAGCCACATACCATCAAGTGAGCTGCATGCTCGTTTGCTACTATCCATGTTATAAAAAAAAAAACTTGTATTAGTACCAAACGAGTCTGCTTAATTTTAGCATTCAGTCAAACGTTAACATTTCCGCACAACAGCAGTGAAAGCATACTGTATTCTGGTCTGAAGGTTGTGATAAGGGAGACATACTCGTAACGTTCTAACTTAGTCCTGTTGGGTGACAACGTATCTGTAGCTAAACTCATGTAAGACTAATCTTATACGGGCTGATAACAGATGTCCACATACATACATCCACGTGGTGGAGCGGTCACCATACCGGTCTGACACGCAGTGGGTCCCGGGTTCGATCAGCCAGACAGACATCTGAATGATGAGTTTAGATTTCTGTTGCAGGTCTGGGTGTTTGTGTATTCGTCTTTGTGTGTCCATGGCACCCACGACACGGGAGAAAATCCTACTGTGGGGTTATGTTGTTGAAAGCGTTTATGTTTATACATACAATCATTCACAGTATTCATTTGAATATGAACGCTGAGTGGTTGAATGTTTAATTACTAGAAAAATGTGGTTATATTGCTTTTATGAAAAAATATGTGGCTAGCATTCGAATGATGATTTTAACAAAATTATTCAAATAAAAAATATTTTTCTGATAACGCTTGAAAATAATACTTTACTTGCATTTGTATGTATGAAATAATATTTTTAATGAGTATTCATTTGTGTAAAAATTAAACGTGCAATATGCATACTGTGAGCAGTGATAGCCTGATGGTGGATACTCGGCCTCCTAATCGAGGGTTCGAGGTTCGAGTCCCAGGCACGCACCCCGGATTTTTATTAAATGATGTGCGTATTAGAAATCAATTATCACTGCTTTACGGCGAAGGAAAATATCTTGAAGAAACCTACACGACTGAACCTTTAAAAAGTTGTTTCTAGATGCTGTCAAAGGTTTGTGAAGTCAGCCAATTTGCACTTGGCCAGTGCTATGGCCTATGGCCTGAAACTCTCTCATTCTGCGAGGAGACCCGTGCCCAGCAGTGGGACGATAATGTAATGTTGTTTTTTTTGGAAATAGCAAACAAACATGCAGCCCAACTGATGGTAAGTGGCTACTGCAGCCCATGAACACCTATAATCAACCCTAGGTAAGATCAAAGTGTCACCTAAGGTTAGCCACAGATCCGTTGCTACCCTTGAGGACTAAGATGGAATGCCTCGGGAAAGTACCGGCTTACTCTCATATGAGGCGACCATCTCAGTCCTCCTGCTACTTCGATGTTATAAAAAAATATTTTATCTGACCACTACATTTTTATTTTTATTTATACATAAAGTATGTCATCACTCGAGTAATAACTTTGAGTCTGCAGTACCGCCACTCTCGGACAGAAAGTTTGAGAAACACTGCAACAATGGACAACTAGTAAAACATCTGCCCGTACATAATGACCTATATATCTACTTTTTACCCGACTGTGTCAGCATGTGCTGACACAGTCGGGTAAAAAGTAGATATATAAAAGTAGATATATATATCATATGTATGATACATAACAACATACATACACTCGAAAAACACTACCCTTCTTCTGATGCAGTCTGGTAAAATGAAAGCACCCATCAAAATGCCTAATTTACTCTTCATTTTTTTTCATATTTAAGACGCCATTTTTAAATTGTATGGCTTATGTCAATGACAACTGAGACGATTGCAAAGATAGTTATCATATGTCATAATCCTTCAATCCGTTTGGGCTGCAGTGCTTGTCAAAGAAAAGAACATACATACACACAAATAAACATACATACGCTCGAAAAACATTGCCCTCCCTCTAACGCAGTCGGATAAAAGAAAGCATATAATATTATAATCAAAATGCCTAATGAAATCGTTTTACATGTATATGTATAATTTTAGAATCTATTTAGTAGCTTTCATTTGATACCTATATTGTTGTGATAATAAAAAAATCTTTCATCCTCTCCATTTTTCTCCTATTTGCAGGCACCATTTTTAAAAATTATATAGCCTGTCACTCTCCACACTGAGACTATTCTAATGATATGTTATACGTCACAATCTGTGAAGCTGTAGCATGTGCCAAAGAAATGGACATACATACATTTTGAAGGTGGTAGAACTCTTAGTGGTTCGACTCCAAAGCCACCACCGCTACACCTATTTCTGCCTCGTAACAGCAGTGTTATGCGCTGCTGTGTTCTGGTCTGAAGAGTGTGGTAAGGAAGATATACTTTTCCGAGGCATTCCATCTTAGTCCGCAGGGGTAGCAATGCATCTGTGGCCAACCTTAGGTGAGCCTTTGATCTTATCTAGGGTTGATTACAGGTGTCCATGGGCGGCAGTAGCCACTTACCATCAGGTGGGCTGCATGCTCGTTTGCTACTTCCATACTATAAAAAAAAAACATATAAACAAACATACATACATACGCACGGAAATGATTACCCTCGTTCTGACGCAGTTGGGTAAAAGGCTAAGCCTTGTAAATGTATTCATTAAAAAACCGGCTATTACTTAAAAGATAAATCTGTGTGGTCTGAAGAGTCATCCGCTTCAGTGCTCCATTAACATAAGATGTCATTTCAAAAAACCTTTTATGAAATAATATGTCATAGTTTCTATCGGTAGTTAAAAAATGTCACGATTCATGAGGATACAGCCTGGTGATAGACAGATGGACAGTCGGACAGATGGACAGACGGACAGTCTTAGATTTCGTTTTTAACATTTGGGTACGAAATACTAAAAATCTTTTTACGAAGTTATTGAATTTCAAAAACAATTGTATTTACTGTGTATGTTTGTGTGCATAAACATAAACATTAACGCTTTTTACACTCATAGCCCCACAGTAGGATTTTCTCCTGTGTCGTGGGTGCCATGGACACACAAAGACGAATACACAAACACCCAGACCCAGAACAGAAATCTAAACTCATCATTCAGATGTCTGTCTGGTCGGGGATCGAACCCGGGACCCACTGCGTGGCAGACCGGTATTGTGACCGCTCCGCCACGCGGGTCGTCATAAAACTCAAATATAATCAAAACTTTTCGGTTCCATACCCAAAGGATAAAAACAGGACCTGGTCTCCGCTAATCGTCTGTCCGTCTGTCTGTCACCAGGCAATAAACGACGAAAGTTTTTTTTTGTATAGGAACCACTTTTAATGTTAACTTTTTATTGATTTTTACGCGACTGCGTCAGAAGGAGAGTAATGTCCTTCGAGCGTATGTTTATATGTATCTATGCTGATTTTAATTGCTTTCAATTGATACCCTTATTCTACAGATAACAAAAGTCATCCCTTCCGCCCTTTTTCGTTTCTACTTACAGGCGCCATTTTTAAAAATTATACAGCCTGTGTCATCAGACAAAGAAAAACAATTCTAATCATACGTCACAATCCGTCAAGCCGTTTGGGCTGAAGCACGTGACAAGGAAATGGACGTACATACATACAATCATACATGTTTGACTGTATGTGTCAAACATTATTATTACCAGCCATCTAACGCAGTCGGCTAAAAATCTCATATAGCTCGACATTTTCCCAAAACGGTCGGGTGTCTATAAAAGATTTCCCCCAAAACCAAAAAAGGTTCTCGTTTCTACCCTTAAGTACGGAACCTTAATAAAGAAGAGTGTATCATTAGTAATTTAGCGTTTATGATATTTCCACGCACACAACCATAAAAACACATACAGCCTCTCAAATAAATGAAATTGCTTCCGATTATTTCCGGTTATTTGCTGAAAAAACGGATATGAATCCCTGAGGGCTGGCGCGCACTCGAACGAGCTATCTCATTCGAAGCCTACAATTGTAATCATCAAAGAGGTTTTTAAAGTGGTGAATCCATTGGTGGTTTGACTTCAATACTAATATATAAAATTGAGATGGTGTGTGTCTGTGTGTTACTCAATCACGCAGTCCGATTTATATGTAATGTAGCTTATTTAACTGGTCAGTTCATGACCTACTTTTGATTTCGATATTTTACACTATTTAAAGATGGCACTTTTTTTAGTGACGTCACTACACCCTTTGATTTCAGACTTTTATTTTTCTCTTAAATAAAAGAGAACGCTAAAAATAGCAAACTTTTGATGGCACATTAGAGGACGTTTAATTTTGTGTTCGGAAGATCCTTTCCACCTTTCATTTACCTCTAAAGGTTAGCGAGTAAAACCAAACCTTATTGCCACGGAGCCAAGCACGAGTACTTCTGCTAGTTTTATATGTAAAATAGGCTAGAATTGTATTCGAGAGAGTATTTTATTTTTCAATACATACCACTAAATCTCAGACGGAACAATATTTTATAGAATTGTAGAAAGATGAAAGTTTTGCAGATGCAGATAAAAGATTTAACTGAATTTTTGAAATTCGAGTTTTATTATAAAACTAGCAGATCCCCGCGGTTTCACCCGCGCCTAAAAAAGAATTTAAACATGTAAAGAATGCTTAATAACGTGAATGATTTGGTGAATTGAGTTTCTGTACGGGAGTGGTTCCCCCCCCCCCCCCCCCCCCCC
>MOOZ01000578.1:225057-235636 GCA_002930495.1 Cecropterus lyciades | reverse complement strand
AGAACGAGAAAATAGATCACTATTTTCTCGTTCTAAGCCCGGTGAAGGTTGGTTACGATGTAGGATTTGTTCTCTTTGGGCTCATGTTTCATGTGGTGATGTCCCAAAAAAGACCAAACAATTTATTTGTGAATTGTGTTCTACAAATTTAAGTATGTCATTATGTCCTAACTTTGTATGTCATTTTGTCCGTAGTATATGGACAAAATGGTTTTTGTGATTGGTTACATTTTTTCTTAATATATATTTTATTGTAGTTTCTATTTAATAAAAACGCTGTGATACTGATAGTCAATGAAGCTAAGATGAATCAAAGTCAATTAGACTGATTATAATTACGTTAAATAAATAAATATGATTAAAAAACAAAATACCCTGTCATTTTGTCCGTACTTCCCCTAATATTAAAGCGGACGTTTTGCTCATCTTGACTCCTGCACTCGCGTGTATCTCTGTGACCCTGCTGCATACGATAGGGTGTTATCGCTCCCTCTCACGAGTCGTCATACTAATTATTAGATATCGCCAAACAATCAAACAAACATCAATCTGTAGATCGTCGGACATTTGTTACTCGTCTACATTTCGACGATAACGAGACCGTTCGTACTCGATAACGTAGTGTTCATTGAAATGTTAGTTAAGTAAGAACTTTTACACACATCCGCTTCCAGTTACCGCCTCAATATTTATTTGCTAATTCATGTACTTGTTCGGGTAACGGAGCAATACGTTCTATTTTAAACACGGGTAAAAATATTGGAAGAGAAATATTTCTTAGCTTAACAAGTTTAGATAACTATTGCAGGATATAAATATGATTATAGGTACTTATTTAAGTTTTATTAATTTAATCCACAATATTATTTCACTAAAGTATAATATTTACCTAAATTATGTGTGTACCAAACATCATGTAATTAAATCATTATTTATGTGCCAATTAACAACTTACCGATTAATTGTTAAGGAAAAACGGATGCATTTTAAGCACTTGCGTGATTTCTCTAAAATTGTTTGTAATTCAATAAAAGTGTTTGTAAACCTCTCAGTCACGTTTATCTCGAAAACAATGGACCCTAAATGTAGTTTTCAATAAAAACTTCTTAATTATTAACATTTACTTCTTTTTACATTTTCTTAAAATAATTTTAAGTTGGGACTCCCATTCAAAAGTTGTTTAAACTTAACACTAATTTGTATAGTTAATAATGTCAAATTTTCTACATCAAACATCTAATAAACAATATTACTCACCTCGTATTTCTTTGCTCCAGTTACTCGTTCATCACATGACACGAAAGTTTACGAAAATAAGTATACAATAGAGTATACTATTTCACAAAATATAGAGTTGTATTGTATTAGGCAGCAAAGCGCGCACTGAGGCACCGAGCGCGATTGACCGCGCCGCCCGTGGCCGCGTAGTGATTCTCGCCTTATCGACGCTTGTCCAAGGTTCAAGAACTCTTATGAGTTAGTCAACAGTCGCTGGAACTGGACAGTAAATCCTGTAAGTTTTGGTATCATGGCCATTTGGGCATCCATGTTTAATTATAAAGCAGCCAATTATCATACAAAATCGTGACCTTATCCAACTGTTTCTAAGGACTAAGCATCGCAATATCCTCATTTATCACTTGGGACCATACATAAACTGTTAGCATAACTGGCTGTCTGTGCAACAGCTAGCACGCGTCAGCTGCTGGTGTTTTTAGTAATTATAATTTGTGGATTGACGCCAGCGCCAAAACCACTCCTTGTTGGCCTGTTTGCCTAATAACAGCATTGTTAAAGGCTGTTTCTATTCTGGTTTGGAGGTGTTAAGGGGAGTATATTCACTCATGGCACTTAGTTAACTTAGTCCTCTGGGGTAACGACGTATTTATGTCGAGGCCGAACTCGGGCCACAATGCATC
Organism: Cecropterus lyciades; assembly: GCA_002930495.1. Classification (NCBI taxonomy): domain Eukaryota; kingdom Metazoa; phylum Arthropoda; class Insecta; order Lepidoptera; family Hesperiidae; genus Cecropterus; species Cecropterus lyciades. The sequence goes on along the minus strand of MOOZ01000578.1, from coordinate 233,717 downwards.
TCTGGCCCGAGTTCGGCCAGAGGTACGTTGCAATGAATAAGCCTCTGACCTTATTTGGGGTAAATTACAGGTGCTCGTGTGCAGCAGCGGCTACCTACCGTCATGCGGGCTGCATGCCCGTTTGCTAGGTCTATATTATAAGAAAATATGCATGTTTGTCTTGATTTATCAACTTTTTAACATAACTCGAAATAATAACTCTTCGCGAAAATTAAGTACGTAGGCAAAAGTCATTGTCATTTATTGTCATTACTCCAACCTCAATAAAAAACAACGGATGTTACCGTTGTTTTTTAATCTTCAATCTAACCTTATGATTATTTTTGTTTAGATAGTGCTGTTTGCGATTTAATAAGTGGTCAATGCGTTCTATGTTACTACCAAATTATTATGGGTATTGATGTTATTATCGTAACAGAAAGATTTTATCCGTCTGCATGTCAGTTTCTTTGAGATAGAATCAATCCAAAAGTAATGAATTTAATTTAAAGATATATATTTGTAGTAGACAAAGACAAGATGGTGGTAGAACTCTTATGGTTCGCTAACCTTAGGTGAGACTTTGATTTTACCGAGGGTTGATTACAGATGTCCATGGGCGGCAGTAGCCACTTACCATCAGGAGGATTGCATGCTCGCATAATAAAAAAAAAATACTCTTCCTTCAATCAAATCCATATAAACTACAAAAGTTTTAAAATTGTTACACTTTTTAACAAGGGGGATATTGCAGTGCATATTTAGTAGTTAACAATTATAAATACAAATATGAACACTTAAACGTAAACTTAACGACTTTGGAGTACTGGAGTATCAAATTTTATATGTAGGGTATATATTCTCTTTCATATTAGCGATTGTATGGCTTTTCTTCTGCATTGTCTTTTATATTAAAATGTTAAGTATAAAATACAGGATAAACTGCTATTAATTACTGATTTCTCTCTAGAGACATGCCAATATGTTCCGTCTATATACAAAAATGAATCTCTATTTCTCTTGGTCACGGCGTCACGCGTAAACGGCGGGACCGATTTCGATAATCCTTATTATGTTGTATTTGTAATTGTCAAGAGAAAGAAATAAATGAATAAAATCATAGTTAAAACAGGAAATAGTCTATCGGGTCAGCTAGCAACAAAATAAAAAACGATCACATCAAAATTAAAATTATTTATTGAAACAATTTTGATTTTAAATTAATAATAATATAGTTTTTCCTAATGCTAGTGGGCTTAGACTTAACGTTTATAACACAGGAGCGTCATAACGTAATGAACATATAGGTAGCCATAAGTACGTAAAGTAGGTATGCACGATTTTACGATTACTAAAACACTAGGTATCAATAGGACTTAATATTAGGCGTCGCGGAAGAATACCTTTCACTAACTTTACTCGAAAGACTAAAATACAATGGATAGTTACAATAATATCGTTTAGACAAATGCTTTCAAAATGACATCTGGATACAAAAATGCTTTCTAAGCGTTATATTTGTACCTATTTGATACCTATCTACGTTCGATACTAAATAACGGTAGGACAGAAACATCAAATTATATACAGCCCCGTTCATTACTGTATGCCGGCAATTATTATTTATCAGTTTTGATGAACATTTAATATTGAATTCTACGAGCGAATAATAAACGTAGAGTAAGGAACGAGACCTCTAAACTTATCATTTACGAATACACCGATTTTAACTGTTATCAATTTAATTTGAGAAGGAAATTAATTAAACTGAAGTTCTTACAGCCACTCTTATCACATATTACAAGGTTTATCTACTAGTCCGTCTACCATAGAAAATCTAAGATAACATTTTATCGCCTTTATATAAACTTGTAAATTAAACCTACTAAAATAGTTACGGTTCACGTAATCACCTGACTGTATGATACAGGGGTCAATAGCTTAAAGTAATGTAAAAACAAACATTGCACAAAGCAACAAGCGTTGGTACGAAACGAAAAGTTACATTTCATGTCAAACGTCGATATCAATATGTGAAATTTGATTAGCGTACAATTTAGGATGGACTCACAGATTGCATCGATTACAATTTGGCATCACACGACTAAGTATCGTAGTTTAATTAACCGAACAACATCAAAATGGGAATTATATAAATGCGAACAAGCATTGCTCTAGCGCATCGTTCCAGAACACTTCATAAATAAACTATGTTTGATTCTCTGAGCCTTTCCAAACACGATATGTCAACACATTACTGTACATAGAAATTATTTATCATACGATTCTTAATTACTTCTAACTGTTTCTTTTTGCGATGAAGCCGGATGAAGCGGAGGTTAACATATGAATGCAGCAAATACTCGAAGCGTCTAAAATTTAAAATGAACATCAGCTCACCAGTCAGTAAACATACATAATTAATGGAATAAATTATTTCATATCCTATCTACAGTATATGTATAAATTCCACGGTCCGCTAGAATCAAACATAGTTCCGCACTCAACGGTACATACAGATGGAATTCACAGACGTTGGTCAAACTTTTCAGACTCGACAGGTTCAAATCGGCACTTATGGAATATTCGAAGGACATAAATAATGCATTGAATTTGGATCTTCATATAGCACTCGCTCTAACTTGCTTGGCGGTAAGGAACTTTTGCTCGATCGATCTTCTAGGGATTCCGCTGACTTTCTTCGGGGAACAGCCATTGTAGTTAATCGAGGACGGCAAGGACTTGTAGCCACCGTCCGAGCTGTAGTCGGTATCCGTGGACTGGCCGTTCAGGCCGGGGCTATGTCTGTTACCGTTAACACTTTCTTTACTGCCAATCCGTCCGTTATAGAGATCTCCGTACGACGTATGATGTTTTATCGTTTCCTCAATAACCGCGGATCTAGCCAAGGGTTCAGTGATATACGTTTGATTCTGGAAGTTTTCAATGGACCGTGATCTCGCGGAGTATAGTTTCCTGTCGGTCTCGACGGAGGAGTCCCGTTTGACGTAGCGCCTGCTGTCGGCGTTGATGGCCTGTAAGTACCGCGAGCCGACGCGCGCGGCGCGCAGCGGCTCGGCGCGCGCCCCGCACTGACACTTCACGGGCCCGTTGGCTACAAGTCTCTTAGTCTTTTGTGCTTCACTCGGCTTCCTCCCGCTCGCTTGTTCATTCCAACTGGGAAATTGAATCCGTTGATTAGTTTGTTTCGATTGGTTAAAACAAAAGACATATATGGAATTGGATACTCGGTTATCGGGTGATATAAGAAAGTTGTCAAAATCAAAAGTATTGATTAAGAGTATGTACCTAATTGTTTTTTAGGGCAGGTGATAAAATATAGCAAGAAGAAACATTAAAGCTAATGGAGTAAATAGACAAATTGTATCAGCAGCTCGTAAATAAAAATTTTGAAAGAATGCATATGAAAATTGAATGGAGTGTTTTTTAATATCCTGCCTTATTTTTGGGCTCACCTTTATGTTCTGGACGGGCAGCGTGTAACACAGATACAAGTTTCATAATCAAAGTATATTACAATCTAATTAAATTCTCTTTTAAAACGCGAATCTAAATAATACAAATTCAACACACACTACCTACTCTTAAACACATCATATCAAATACTCATACAGTAACTAGCCCTTTAAATACAATGTTAGATCTTTTTTAACAAGCGAAATGTGTTCAGTGTAAAGTGTTCATGCTTCGAAAATCTCATATACAAACAATAAAATATCGACAATGCATTCAATTAACTTTAGCAGTTTGTTATTTTGCGTCAAAAGTATAATGAGCCAAAATTGTTATAAAATAATTTAAGATAAATTGGAGATGTTATTCTGATCACAAAGTCTAACGGAAATAACAATTTATCATTTAGAATAATTATAGGAACGATCGAGAGGCCATTGTTCTCTTTTAGGAATAATACCTATAGGTACGTACAAGTTTACTATTATATATAAATCAGGCACTTGATAATATCGCAATATATCTACTTTGGACACAATTTACTAAGTAAATATTCCTTTACAACGATAATATTGTGCGTGTCCTAAAATAGCAAGCTAGTTGTAGAACCGATGACAGTATTCAGTGATCTCTTTATCGGAGCGATCGTCCTCTGACTTTTGATACAAGAGATGCAACAAGCATAGCACATTTAGAGAACACAAGAGACACACAGCGAGCAAGCAGTCGAGCCACGCTACCTGATCCGACGGACGAACCCTCCCACCGCCGAGGTGGAAACTGATGTTTTCAATACCAATTTTTCATATGATCCAATAATTAAAAGCAGCATGTGAGGAAATTAGAACAACATGAAATTTAAGGGCAATGAACGTATGTTTTATGATTATGTGATGTCAACACAGATATGTAATGAGGGATATTAATATTAGCAATATAATACGTGATAAACAAAATGCGGTCGAAGACGGGTGTCTTGAGGTAGAAATGATCGATATAATACTAATACGCGAGAAGAATGATTATCAAATGAAAATGCCAGTGAAGTATGGCGATAGAGTCAAAGTCACTCTACACATGGATGTTGGACTGAATGTCATCTTTTTGCTCATGTAATCTCTAAACACAATGATCCATGTAGAGGACCTTAATTCTGAAATTATTTCACCACTTTTCGAAACTGTATTTTGTATGATAGTATGGCATTGATTTTTCGCTTCTGATAAATAATATGCAGGGGTGATTGGGGGTATATACAAAACAGCGATAGACGAATGTAATGCTCGTAATATCGACTTCAATGAATGTAACGAGGCGACGATTAACCTAAAACAATAAATATTCATACATATAAAACTTAGGAACAACATAGACAAATATATAAATAAATAGGTGAATAGGTAAATAATTGGTGATTTAAATGTTTAATAATTGTAATGGTAGAGGAAACTACGTTACTTAAGAGAAATAAGTGTGCGTGTAGACGATTAATTCAATAGTAATATACTACACAATATAACCATGACCAGTAGGTAATAAAGCAGAACGGACCAAACGTATTGCAGGAAGTGCTGTGTCGTAAATGTAGTAGATTAAGAAATAGTGTTTGGGAAGTGGTTACCTCACTAAACCGGAATTTTCAGAACTTGTTAACGTCGAACCCATCGGCGGCCGCAACTGTAAAATAAAAATAACATATTTTGTATTACATATTTACAAAATCGTCAAAAAAAAAAAGGAATTGGGAATAAAATTTTGATGATAACAATAGAAGTGTAGAACAAATTTACATAATAATAGTCAATCTAAGTCGAAAATAGATCAAATGCTTTTATGTTTCTGAACTCATTTTTTGAGTCGTATGTGTATTGATACATATGTCTAATAAAACACACAGTTTCATAAACACCTGGATATATCTAACACAATAATCTCGATTCGTCTTTTACATGTTTGTACATCACTATGATAAAATAATATCAGTCATTAAAACACTGACCTATTTTGTGGCCTTGCTTATAAAATAATATATATATAATATAATATTTTTCAACAAATTGTAATGGCCTCTAGTTATCTTATCGAAATAATTATCTAGACAAGGACTACGGGATACTTGGCCAAATGTCGCAACGGATGTTTATTGCATTTCTTTGTACATCTTTTAATGCACTAAATCCTTTCTAACTCCTTTCTAGTAGATAACTTTGGAATAACGTAAGAGCGATGTTATTACAGAAAGATTTTTTCCATAGGTCTTGGGCGAGCCACTGCTTGATTTAATACTCCCTTGAATAGAGAGCAAGGCGGAAAGATTCAGTGAGAGAAAAAGAAGTGTGGGTGAGAGATAAAGATTGTATCTTCGCTAGACTATCTCAACGTACATTTGAGTGTATGTTCGCCTCTTGGACGAAATTCGACTCTAATGATTATGAACAATTGATATTTTTTTATTGATAATACTACTAGACAATTCGCCCATTGACTTCTATTAGTAAAGAAGACAAAAGACAAATCACTCAATAGTCGATTGCTTACGCGTCTGTATAGATCTACTAAATCGTACAATGATGATTTAACAAGCAAGTTAATGATCGCATTTTACCCTGTCGGTCTGCGTGGCAACATTGCACGTGTCATCGGCACGTGGCTCATGGCTTTCGGCCATGCGCAGCATCTGCTGCTGCAGCACGCGCACCAGCCGGTCACGCTCCTCGAGCTGGCTCTGTAAGGTGTATACAACGAATATTAGTACGGGACCTGATAACGGTCGGGTTTCCGCGAGTTTTGATTGACATATACGTATTATCGTTGGTTTTGACCACTTACCACTTAGCGAAGAAAGTTACTTCCTAATTATACTCGACATTTCCTTGGTAAACATCTTGTAAATGCATACTCTGTAATGTGATCTTCCTTACAAATTTCAAGTAAGACGCGTTTTATGAAACTCTAATATTTGTGTAAAGAATAACAATGTTTAAAAGAAAATTCTAAACATTAGCACGTTTATGTCGACCATTAGTTAACTACGTTCTCAAAATGATAAAATGACTATTTTTATAACACAGCGTTAGGATAGGTTTATCTGTATATTATAATCTTCTAATTTGGTTTGTCATGATATATAAACTTTTTCTAAAGATCTATACTGCTAGTTTTGCAATAAAGTATCATAGAAGATGTCAATAGTATTAGCGTGAATGTAAAAAGCGAAGGTCGTAATAGAAATAATATTTTATGGTATTATTCACGAACAGCCTGCAGGCGTGGCGTAGAGCGATTAGCGTTGATTGTTACCGTAACGGTTCCCGTCTAGAGAAATGCCCAAACTAAGTGGCCATAGTTAAAAAAAGGTCGGTTAGGCTGACATTTTTTCTCGCTCTGTGCTAATCAGGGGCCCGCCATAGACTCTTTTCTAAAAAGGTCTTTGTGTTTGTTTTATTGATTTTTGTTTAATTGTATCGCAAATAGATTGTTTTTTCCGTGATGAGTACAGACATAGTACAGATGTATACTGAGAAATAATTGTTTCATAGAAAAAGTATTATTAATTTAGGTGAAATCTGAAAGGTCCGGAGGAAAGGTTCGAAATCCAAAATAGATACATAGAAATTCTGGAAAAATTGTAGTTACTTTTAATAGGTACATTGATATCTCCAGAAAAAAAGAACAATTACATGACATCACGTAGTTGTATCTCGTAAATTTTTGTACTTGCATGATAGTCGTGGTAAATTTTTCGCACTACTGTTACATCCATTATAATCGCATTTGTCCATTAACCCAATTAGCAGAATTAACTTTAGTTAAGTTAATTTACGAAGCTCTTTAGGATTAGCGCTAATTACATACGTGACACTCTGAGGTAAGGTTTCAGTACTGCAAGGGTGTGGGTAGCCACGTAATGAGGACATATTAACTGAAAGGTACCAAAATAGGACTAAAGGTCCCTCATATGTACCAGATTCATTTCAATATCAATTTTGGGGGTCTAAGGGACATTTATTATACAGCTTTTACGCTTTACGATTTACTTTTACAAGCTAATAAAAAGGTAGTTTTTAAAAACGTTTCCTAATATAATTTTATTATATCTCTTAATGTGTCACGAAAATTCAATGTCAACGGTTTATCTGTACCTGTCTATATTTGTAACTTAGTGGTTCATTTTAGGAGTAACTTTCAATATGAGAATCCATGCGTTAAGAAGAACCATAAGGGCTCAAAACTTCTCATCGCGATCTTTGCGATGTGGGAAAAATGTATCAAATCGCACTTTATTGTCATAAATGTGAAATTCCTTTTTACTTTGCGAATACATAGCTAGGGTTTATGATTTTTCAGTTTACCTAAATGTAAGTGGAAACTACCGCTCGTAGATATTTTTGTCCAACCTTACTCCATATCAATTAGGGGTTCTATCTGAAGTCAATTACAGCCGCGTTGCTACTCCTGAGCACCAGTGGTACTTCCCGTGTCGAACCGTATTGGTGGTTATAGGTTGATGTTACCTGAAGGTAGAGTATCTGCCGTCGCATCTCAGCACAGGCGTCGGGGTGCAGCGGCGAGGCGGGGGGGCGGCGCCCGTTGCCGCGCGCGGGGCTCTCCGCGCACGCCGCCAGCAACGGGTCGAGAGTTTCGCTCTGCAAACAATTGCTACCCTCTCAAAATTTGCTCGAACTACACCATACGTATCGTACAGAAATGGCGTGTAAGGGCTGAAGCGAATAATAGTGCCGCCTGTCGCCTGCGACCGTCGTCGTCTGTCGTCAGCAACCGAAGAAAAATCATAGTAGCTGAAGACAGGCGGTGACAGTTGACGACGGGCAGCAACAATCACATCGGCGACGGTCGTCGACATAAACTGTCGCTTGTATAATATATGCTCTCTACGTTAGCACGCGAGTAGATGCTCTGTACAAAAGAATAGCATAAACTCACGTGCAAGCAGAATAAACACTGATTAAGCGAACATTTTTTATGTGGCTGTGGGCAACACGCAAATCTAAATTTTGATTTAAAATATTTCATAATAGCAATGTGTTTCCTTACACTTAGAAAACATATTAAAATCCAAAAATTAGCCCATAGGTAGAGAAGTTAATACCCAACTCCAAAGTTTTACTAAATATTTACACATGATTCCTGGTAACGATACAATACGCGTGATATCAATAACTAAAGATTGTTTGACAAAAGGTCAC